>CM029115.1:8732500-8870000 GCA_016859345.1 Istiophorus platypterus
GGAGGAGGAGGAGGAGGAGGAGGAGGAGGAGGAGGAGGAGGAGGAGGAGGAGGAGGAGGAGGAGGAGGAGGAGGAGGAGGAGGAGGAGGAGGAGGAGGAGGAGGAGGAGGAGGAGGAGGAGGAGGAGGAGGAGGAGGAGGAGGAGGAGGAGGAGGAGGAGGAGGAGGAGGAGGAGGAGGAGGAGGAGGAGGAGGAGGAGGAGGAGGAGGAGGAGGAGGAGGAGGAGGAGGAGGAGGAGGAGGAGGAGGAGGAGGAGGAGGAGGAGGAGGAGGAGGAGGAGGAGGAGGAGGAGGAGGAGGAGGAGGAGGAGGAGGAGGAGGAGGAGGAGGAGGAGGAGGAGGAGGAGGAGGAGGAGGAGGAGGAGGAGGAGGAGGAGGAGGAGGAGGAGGAGGAGGAGGAGGAGGAGGAGGAGGAGGAGGAGGAGGAGGAGGAGGAGGAGGAGGAGGAGGAGGAGGAGGAGGAGGAGGAGGAGGAGGAGGAGGAGGAGGAGGAGGAGGAGGAGGAGGAGGAGGAGGAGGAGGAGGAGGAGGAGGAGGAGGAGGAGGAGGAGGAGGAGGAGGAGGAGGAGGAGGAGGAGGAGGAGGAGGAGGAGGAGGAGGAGGAGGAGGAGGAGGAGGAGGAGGAGGAGGAGGAGGAGGAGGAGGAGGAGGAGGAGGAGGAGGAGGAGGAGGAGGAGGAGGAGGAGCCAGCTGGAAAAGCCTTTTTCCTTTTTTTCACCCAGGCTATTTCACAATAGAAAGTGAAATGTGTGCAGGCAGCAAGCAATATGTCAGCCCCTGCATTTATTTACCCTTAAGACATGGGTTAGAGGAAAGCCACAATGAGACATCCCTTAGTCTCTAAGTGTTCCTAAGTACAAGTTTGAGGTACTTATACTCTACCTGAGTACTTCCATTTCATGGTACTTTTACTTCTCCACATTTCATTGGCAAATGTCCTTTTTTTTTATTCTGTGGATATCAGTTGCCTTATGGTTTCGATTACTGAGCGGGCATAAGGTAATTATTAGCTTTGCTGTTCACGTTGCTTTTGAAATAAGGAATGAAACTTTACTATCATCTTACCAATAGGAAGCGGTAAAATGGGACGCAGCTCGGGTGAGTACGGGGACTTTACCGCCGCAGCCTGACTTGATCTGCCGTGACCACAAACACAAACACAAACACAAACACAAGCAGCGACTGAAGCACGTAGTGTAAAAGTGGCAAAGTTAAAGAAGAGTCAAAAAAGAAGTTGGCGAGCTGAGTCGGGATTGTTTGTTGCAACAGTCCTAAGCTAACGTTAGCTAACGTTAGCCGCCGTAGCCGCAGCGTGTCGTATGGCTCGTTAGCTTCGCCTTTCACCTCTTCCCCTCTGGAAAAGCAGCGCTAGAAAACTGTAGAAACGCTCCAGAACAAGTAAAGTGCGTGATAACTGTGGACCCCTGTGAAATGCACCCATAAATGCTGTGCTATAATATTATATTTCTGGATTATTGCTGTTGCATTAATACGTAGGTTGCATTTTACAGTTATAGTTGGTCGAGATCAAGCTAATTTTAGGCACGTTTATATACTGTGTTAGGTAATATAATTACAACAATACATCACGTTTTATAAACTCAGATCCTTTTTTATGTAAGCTGTAAAGTAACTACAGCTATTAAATAAATGTGGTGAAGTAAAAAGAAGAATATTTCAGTCCACTTAAGTTCATGCTTGAATAAACACAGCTGAATTACAGCACTAATCCTATATAAAGTGTAATGCTGGCAGGGGCCATTCCTTTTGCTTGAGTACTTTTACTTCTAGTGCTTATTTTTTTCAAATCTTTCTTCCACACATTTAATTAAGAAGACCGAGCATATGATGGGTGTCAGAAAGCCCAGAAAAGACACCATGAATGAAAATGACAGAGAGAAGATGGACCGTGGCCATGAGCACCAGAGGCCTTAAAATAACTTACAACTTCTAAAACCGGCCACACAGTCGCACGTTTCATGGCTTAACCGCAATGCAAACCACAGACACTGTGACACACTGCAGACGTGGGCCCTAATGGACCTGACGTCACCTTTATTTGTGTCTTTGAATTCCTACGGGTCAGCAGGAGCAGAGCGGCTCCCATTAGGTTTGGGGTCTGTGCACACGGCCTTGGGCTGAGCACCAGCGTCTACTGGGCAGGAAACAATGACATCAGAGAGAGGAAGAGACGAAGAGAGTTGGGGGAGGGAAGGCAAGAGCATGAGTGGGAGAAAAATGCTGTATAATCCAGCAGGCTCACTGGGTACAAATGGAAAGAGGTTTATAAAAACTCCATCCTGCTCTTTTCCCTTCGTTCTCACCAGGTTCCCAGATGCCTTAACACCCCAGTAGGATATCTGATACAGGACTGATTTCTGTGTTTTCCATTATTAACCCTTTGAAGGGCTCTTCGATGATATAACTGAGGTCGTGTCTTCTCTTGCTCTCCATTGAAACCAAGAGCACATTAAATAATGCAAATACAAGCATAGACACTAGGACAAACTGTCAGCAAAGAGGAAAAACAGTTTAAAGAACTGTGATTTCGACTCAGATCAGTAATTAATGGTTGGCTGAAACGTTTTTCCATCCTGCGTCCGCTGTGATTCAGCAGGTCCACCACAGCACAGTCATCTGGCACTTCGGGACTGGAGCCATGAGTCTGATTGAGCCCAGATGTAGAAACACGCAGCACCAAGATTCCTTTAGAGGCATCCCAACCTATATTGACCCGCGACCCAAATTCCCTTTCTCTGATCAGGTTTAAATATTTCAACATTGCACTGGAATAGGCCAGTATTATAATTGTGTTTCAATGACAGCCAAGTATTTTGTTTTCTGATGAAAGTTGAAGCCAAGAACTGAATAGAATCCGAGGGTTTGAACAGCGTGTACACTGCCTGCCAGTACTGATGCTCCGCCCCAATAATACTGCAAAAGAGGACTACACGATGTTCACCTAAATCTAAACAAACAAAAGGAAGAGTAAATAAGGATTAGGTTTGAATTTCACAAGTTACCTGATACTGCACTGAAAGCACTGGCAAATAGTTGTAAACGTATTATAATATGTAAATCAAACTAACTTCTGCCACTAAATCGACAACAGTTGACAGATTTTTTTTGTGTGTACTTGAGAGTATTTTACAGTACTAAAATACATAGACACCACACGAATTATATAGCACCTATGGAAAGTTATTCGTTTGCTCAGAGCCGTGGTCATCTGAGTTGTGGAGTTATCAAAGTGTGCACTCTAGTGGCTGAATTACAGAAAAGTTACAGAAAAACCTGAAGGCCCGCAACTAACCAGTGTCCCAATGCCAAACTACTTAGTAATTCTCAGCCATTTTAAGTTCTTCAAAATGCGAATAGAAACCCTTGTTTATGTGTGCTGTTAATGTACGGCACAATATTGCTCAACAGTGTATTGCACCAAGGGAGGAGCTGCTAACAGATTTAAAAAAAAAAAAAAAAAGTTGACCAATTGATTAGTCGATCAAACAAATAATAATCTACAAAATTTAAATGCTTTTCTGTTTTAAGCTATTTGAAAGGGAATAACTTGGGGTTTGGACTGTTGGTTTGACAAAACCAGACATCTGAAGATATCAATTTGGGTTCTCAGAACTTAAAATAATCATTAGTTTTACTCCCAAAAGACAATATTGCATGGTGGTAAGAAAACTCCCAAGACAATCTTGGAAAATAAAAAAATAAGTATTAAATCTTTGGAAAAACCTTTTGCTCTCTCTTTGTATTGTTTAATTGGCGTTGGCATACTAAAACTGGCAGTGCTGGGAAAAACGGTATCCTGGCATGGCACATGCAAGTGCAATTATTTTTCTTTCATTTCATTAGAAAGTCAATGAAGATTCAGTGATATGACAGAGAAATATATAATTTTTAGACAGCATTTATTTAGCTTTCTCCATACAATACATTTAATGTACAACAGCACATACTGTATTCTGAAATAACTCTCAGTATAAAATAGGGCCTCTACAATCAAGGTACAGTCATAAAATGCTCTGAGGGACATGACGACGACAGCAACAGTAAAACAACTTCATATAAAGCGCAGGATATTGAGAGAAGTGATTGTATTTGCCGAGCTGCTGCTGTAGGAAGCAGAACTTCAGAGCACACCTCTCAAGAGCATCTGACATCCTGCAGGAACCCGTTTTTTTTTTTTGTTTTTTTTTGTGTGTGTGTGTTTGTTTTTTTCTCTCTTGGTTTTGGTTTCATAACTAAGGAAATTCCAAATGATGATCAAAGCATAAGAATATGTTCTATTACAACTGCTGAAAATATAACTTTTGGTAATATGAGAATAAATCAGGCCTTGTTTGGATAATGAATATATACCAAGGTCAAAGCATACACAGTATTATGACTGCTAATCAAGCCTATATCTTTACAATCATATTGTTACCAGTTTGCTTGTGACTGTAGCTGTAAAGATGGGATTGTTTCTGTGTGTTTTCCTGACATCAAACACTTAAACACAGCAAAACTATACTGTACTATCACTGAAGCCACAAGAAAACCAGCTTATTTCAACATGGTAAACATCATCCAATTATAGATCGTTTTAAAAAGGATTTTTATCTGCAGATGTGCATTAGAGCGTATGTGGGCTTATATAGTGTTTATAAATGTGTCTTTAAATAGATTACACATAACATTAACCAGCTTTTGTGTTAGTTTGTTATTACGCAGTGCTTGAGGTGTTGAATATACATTAGATAACAAGTCCAATTGGTATGAGAGAAGGCCTAGGTACAAGGAAAGATAAAAAGATAGTGTCTGACTAAGAGGCCAAAAAACATCAGGAGAGAGAAAGGAGAGATTTGTCTCAAGTGTTGAGGTAAGCAATGTGTTTCAGTATAATGCCCTGCAGACAATCATACAGTTACAATCATTAATTCTCTATATACAAACTTCCTGATTTACATACACTGTACTGCTCCTCAGTTTAAAATTTAATAAAACTAAATGCAAGATCATATACGTGGTGCAATTTTTTTAGAGCGAGGAGGGGAATCTCACTTAACGAAGCCTGTTTTATGAGGTGGGTGTTAATGAACATTATGGCTATTGAAGATGGCCTGTTTCCTCTTGCATACGTCACACATACTATCAAAGATCTACAACAGTGCAAAATTTCCTGATCAATCAAAACACTCGCAAACAATTGGCAAAGCTACATCAACAGTTTTTTAAGTTCTATGGTGCAGAATGGAGATGGCAGAAACAATTATCTGAGTAGATGTTGACATTGAACATTTACATGCCTGTGTTTTAATGTATATATCCATTAGGTCTGCATGTTTTAGAGGTCATAACAACTCTGTTTATTGTCTCACATGAATGGAAGAAGTCTACTGTGGCACGGTGGCTCAAATGAAAGAAGAAGACAAAAAAAAAAAGGAGGCGATGACCAACCAGTATTCTACCTCACATGGCTCCACTGGATGCAGGCACGTTTTAACCGTCACCTTCTTAGAAGACAAGGTTGAGCTCTAACATGTCAAGCCTATCCTGCATCTCTGCAAAACATGCACTGTGCCAACTCAATGTGTGTCTACCAAAGGAGGCTTAATGAAAATATGAAATGAATGTGCTATAGTAGTAACAGTTTGCGCACTTATTGACAACACAGACTGTAACTGAGACATGACATCAACAAGCTTTACGAAGAGGAGGCTATAGGATGCTACAGTACTAGTGCTACCTGAACATGCTACAGATTGAGACTACGATGATGGGAGACAGTTTCACATTAGCACAGAGCAGGATCCAGCTTTGCTGAGGAGCTCTACCCATTCCAGGCCACAGAGCTGCTGAAAGCAGCTGTGTTCAGAACAAACATCTGGTTTTTGAAAAAAAGCAAACCAAAGAATGTGTTCTCTGTTTTAAGATAAATCTTCAGCAATGTTATGTACCATTTTTAACATGACAAAAGTACCTTTGCAGCTTGATGGATCAAGTACTTAGTAAAGCTGGCTTATTGTGTGCAGAGGAAAGCACCCCATCTGTAGTCAGTTCCTGTCATACAACATACGCACGCACACTCAAAGGCTCACACACACGCGCGCACACACACACACACACACACACACACAAAAACTCAACTGCACAAGCACACAAACCCTGAAGTTAGGAACGATTTCTATCGTCACACAGCACTATCATTTTGATTATCATTGAGTAAGAGCTGGGATTGCATACTGTACCATACATCTCCTAGGAGAGGCACCCTTCATCAATATCAGCTCATTCATTTCACCACACACACAAGCAAGCTTGGGCGTGCACACGCACACACAAACACACACGCACACACACAGGAATAAATTTTACTGATCAAAAAAATTACAATCACATGCTTTTTAACGGAATGTAGAGAAAGCTCATACCAGACCACTGACTTTAGTCGGGACTCAGCCAAGCACACAGACTCCGCTGTGAAGTGTCTCCTTGGCTTTGACCATGACAAGTTGAGAAGTCAGAAGACTTTCAGACGTTCTGGTGGAATTTTAACAGTGTTAAAAATCCTTCTCATGGTCACTCAGCCATCAGTTCAAAAACAGAATTTTGATGTGCTGTGTACATAACTTTGAAGTTACGACCGCTGTCCCTTTAGAAAGGACTAAAATAGTTATTTTTAAATTATTTAAAATATATTCCCCCATATTAAGTGGGAGCTCTTGACCTACTCTACCACACCCCTGGCAACAGACACCATGAGTACACCAACAACTGGCTATATATGCAAGTGATTAGACCTTTAAAGCAAGCTGCAATCAAAGCCTACTGTGTAAGATTTTTGAGAACAGCGTATACTTGCAATTCCTGCTCCCCACTCACGCTGAGAGAAAACCTGCTTGTGTTTGCTCTATAGATGGGCTCAAAACTGTTTCATTTGTTTCTCTTAGTTAGGTTAACAAAGCACTTACCAATTTGCCAAACAATGCTAGCCTTCAGTTGCATTATGGGCCTGTTAGCATGCTCATGTGATGGAGCAGTATCCTGGAGTGACAGAGATAGCCAAGACTTTTAATAAAGCCACTCTATGCCCCCCCATTATGCTAACATAACCTGACTGAGTGATCCTTGGTACACAAGCGTGTATGTTTTGGATTTTCAGGCAGGTAGAGTTTAACCACAAGATTTTGGCAGCTATTGATTTGGCTACTAACTCCACAGAAAAGTGCAAACATTCACTTTCTTGTTTTTTGTGTGACATTTTGTGTTTCTGATCTGCATCAGCTTTATATTTGACTGTTCTATGTTCTCTTACAAAAAGAAAAAAATCAAATATAGCTCTGAAAGACCCCCATGCGTAATCTGATCAAAGTGCAGCACCCCAGTATCTAAGGAAGGAGTGAAAGTGTTTAAAAGGTTCAGATAGCAGGTCCTAGATCAGGGTCTGGTGGGGTCCTTCTTCTAGCTCTCCAAATAAGCCACTCACAATTACACTAATAGATATACTCACAAGCAGGATTGCTCACACACATACAATCACACTCACACAGAGTCTAGCTTAGATGAGCCTGGCCTCTCCCTCCATTTCTAGCGGTAGGTCACACACTCCTGTGAAATGCATCTCCTTTCCCTTGCTTCCCTGTCCTGCCCCGGGTCTGGCCGCTCGCTCCCCCAGGCTGGGAGAAGGCTGTTGGGCCTGAGGTTCTGACGACGTCCCACGGGAAATTCCACCTGCCCGCCTCTCTTTCAGGAAGACCTCTAGTCGGCGCAGCATCTGCTTGGGGTTCTTTTTGGCAAACAGCTCCACTTCTAAAGGGTTAGAAAACACAGAAATTGTGAGACTCATGCCGGCATGACAATCTGTGACAAAATTGTGTTTCTGCAATCTGAGTGTTGATTTCAACACATATCAATGTGATTCATGTTTTTAAAGGAAGAGTTGACATTTTGTAAAACAAAAAAGAATTCGCTTACATGCAAAGATTTAGATTTGAAGATCGATACCACTCACATATCTGTCTATTAAATATGAATTCAAAGCCAGCAGCTAGTTAGCTTAGCTTTGTAAGGACTGGAAATGGTAAAAAGATTGGCCTACCAGTATCTCTAAAAATCATTAAGAACAAATTAAATATCCTCTCTTTAACCCATACAAAAACATAAGTGTAACAATGACAGGTCGTGGTGTTACCAGGGGTTATATACAGGGCTCTTTCTTGGACAGATGTAGGACATGAACCTGTTGTTTTTGAGCATTTTCCCATTTTCAGTCTTTGTTGCAGGATAAAATTTAAAAGAATACTCCACTGATTCTTATAACATTGTTAGATTTTTGACAGACAGCTAAAAAAATGAATGGGGAAAAAAAAGAAAGATAAAATTTGGTAGAAACAGTGATATTACCTTTTTCGTTCCACACATTCTTAAATGCAAAAAACCTTGCACCTACATAACCCACAATACGACTCAACTGCCAACCATTCAGTTGGAGATTAATTTGTTACGCTAGTAGCAGCTAATGCAGCCTAAGGCCTCTGGCCTGCAGCAGAGATGAGGAGTGGGCTACAGAGGTCTGGTGAGCTCACTTTAGGATAATATATCCTCCATTACAAATACTAGAAAAATTGACCACTTAATTTACCTTTTAGTACAAAGCCAGAGTCAGCAATGGTCTTCTGTTGGGTCTTCCACAATTGGTACAGGTGCAGATACGTGGCAACGTAGAACTCATTCAGCACACCAACCACTTGCTGACGGCGATTGCACTCCCTGGTGGGACCAAAGATAGAGAGGAGTGTTGGTGTGAAGAGATACTGTGTGAAAAATAGACAACATACCACATACATCCTCCAGAAGATGTGGTAACAAAATAACTGAGGACCAGTGACTCACTTGGACAACGCTTCCTCTCGGAGTACTTGCAGAGCAATGCGGGTCATGTTGATTGACATCACACTGAATGGAAAGTTCTAAATCAGAGGAAATACACAAGGAAACTTGGGTCAACATGGAATACTTCCAAAGGCTACAAGAGAAAGTCCTGAAAAATGCTCATCTTGTAACCGACTTTATTGATCCCTCTGCAGGGTGGACAAAGGTCAGGGTCAGTTTTCACTGTCTCTCTAAAGGTTTATCTGATGTCTGAATCAACTGTCCAAAATGCTACATTAAAAAATAACAAAAATCTCTATTAAACATGCATGCACACATTTGCTGACACTGGCATGAGTGGACTCCCTTATAGGAGTGCCCTTTATGACCTGGTGATACCTGTGTATCATGTTGTGATAACTTGTAAATGTCTCTAGCCAATGGTAGAGTCTCTGGGTCCATCACAAAGTACAGAGTATGCATCAATCCCAGGAAACCAGTACCACGTAGGTCAGTGGCTGGATCTGTACCTACAGTGCAGAAAACACACCAAGACAGAGCTGATACATGTCGTCATAATGTTTCCTTGGTTGATGTGAATAGTCAATAATTCTGAATACAGATTTGCTTTTGTAAAATAGTAATTATTGCGTTGCACAATTACACAAAGGTCTCAGTGCCATTTATTTTGCTTAATTGACATCTATTTAGAGAAACATTTAAAACTGACTTTTGCTGATAAACCTTAAGATCTCTTAATGATTACAAAAAAATTAACAAAGAGCAGATGACTAGCAAGATTAATTTGATGTTCACAGATCTGAAGCACTGTATTTATAGTGAAGTACTGTTGAAGTATCCTACCCTGAAAGCCAATGTTTTCCCAGTGCGACCCATAGCGAGGGCAGTCCAGCCTGCTGCCAATCAGCCTCTTATAGATGGTCTGGAGAACACGCATGTGGACTGTTTGACTGTTGTCCACATGGCCTATAGATAAAACACACACACAAATATGCAAAAGTGAAAATTAGTGGTTTATTGAAAACACTCACGAGTTTTAACACCTGGCAGGATGATTTCAACAATTACACTGCATTAAGAGGCCCAGCGAAACCACACTCACACTGTGCAATGGCAAAGACCAGATCCCTCTCTTCCAAGAGTTCCCTGTGCAGTCGTGGAGGGCCGAAGAGGAAGTGTGTGATAGCGGCCAGACCTGTCCTGCGAATGGTTGGCTTGATGTTTTTCTACAGATGGAGGAGAAGACGAAAATACAACAGTTTAATATTATAGTTAGCTATTGCTAGCCCTTAGTACAATTATTAAGCAAATCCAAAAGCTGTGGGTGCAGTTTTGATGCTGTTGGTAGCCACAACAGATAAAGGATATTTCTATCTCTAACCCACATACTTTAAATTTTTTATTTACCACATGGATGAGAGATCCAGGTCTTTATTTGAGTTGAAGTTCCCTCGATTCTGCCTTTTTTTTTTTTCCCTCTTTTTGTTGCAAATTTGTTAATTTCCTGCTGCTTGGTTCTGCTGTCATGCAAACTCAACTTCCTCCGTCTATTTTACAATGAAATACTTTTAACAGTTCCCTTCCCATTCCTTGGAAGCTTTTACAGGACATCGTTGTTCAGGTGAAAGAAATAATGCTTTGGAAATGTACAAACAGTTTTTATCTGAAATTCTTTTGTATGTAGTATTTCTTACTAGCAAGTCCCCAAGGTCTGTGGTCTGGAAGAACTGCAGGGCTTCATTGAAGGAGATGAGTGGGGTGGGGTTTGAGTCCTCAGTGGGAGCTAGGGGATATACCATAAAAAGTTATTCTTTACAGCAGCAACTTACAGAAAAAAAAGACAAGGTCATCCTCATTTTGATGCAAACAGGTGAAATGGCCAGATGGGTCTGACCTGGTTGGATGTTCTCCAGACCCTCCCACTCCTGTCTGGCCTTTTCCAACTCTACATTTTCATCTGTAAAGAGAATCACAAGGGTGAGGTTAAAAGAAAAAAAAAAACACACTTCACTTAATAGTTTCAAAAGCCTTTCACACACAAATTTCACTGACTGTTGTACTCGAAGGGAATGAGTATCTACTTAGCCAATGACCTATGGTACAATGGCCGACATCTATCCAGTTCGCTCTCAGTCATAAATCCTTCCTCTCTAAAAGACCTGCATCATTCAGAGTGCCACTGAGAGTGTACACTTCCTCTAAGCAGACAACCCTCAGTCCTGAGGGAGGTTTTACCTACAACACCTGCCTGGTATCTAGGATACACTCACAAATTCCTGAGGGAAGAGGATGTGAGATAAAAGAGAGACTGTGTGAGAGTATGTGAGTGTTACCTGTAGGCTGAGGCTGGTCCCCTCCAGCTACCAGGGTCTGCAGAAGACCATTCTGCTTCAGTGCTGAAATCTTGATAATAACCAAGAAATGGATAATCTTACATGAAAGGAGGGTCATGTTGGTTAAAGTGAGAGATGTAAGAATGTAATTAAATTACCGGTAGGGATCTGAGTGGTGCGCTGCCATTGTTGTGGTCTTTGACATTATGACCAATAATCAGTCCATTGATGACCTGTGAAGGAAAAGGGTTTTAACACACAATATATCAATAAGATACCTGGTAAGAAAAGCAAAACACAATGACTCAATGAGAAGTGCTTTTAGCTGCACTCACAGGCTTATGGTTGGAGTGTCCATTGGTGATCTCCTCTAATGGTTTACATTCATGGGACAAACCATTCAAACCCTAGCAGGCACACAAAGCACATGCATCAGACATGTACACAAATATAAAAATAGTGCAGCTTTCACTCATTCTAAGAAAGGTAATTCATAATCACTGTCCCCCTCATTTTATGCTGATTTTTTTTTTTTTTTCTAATCATGGCATCCATGAAAGCTACTGCACATTTGCGAGTTCAGTGATGCAGAAACCAAAAGGCACTGGTCTATGGAGATGTGGAAAAAAGTGATATGGTCAGATGAGTCATCCTTCACCATATTCTCCACAAGTGGGCGAGAGCCTGTGTGGCCTACACCAAGAACAGTGCAGGCCTGGATGCTTGACACCTACAGTTATGGGAGTCGGTGGCTCTTTTACATTTAGGGGCATGGTTTGGGTCCACTTGTCCCCTTAGAGGGAAGAGTCACTGCAAATCAATACAAAGTTGTGTGACTGACGCCTTTTATCCTATGATGAAACACTTCTATCCTGATGGGAGGGGTCCCTGCCCCCATCCATAGGGTAGCAAGGAGAAAGATTTATTGAGTATGGAAATGATGTGAATCATATGCTGTGGCCCTCGCAGTCACCAGATCTCAACCCAGTTGAACACCTATGGGAGATTTTGAACCGACATGTTCGACAGCCCTCTCCACCATCATCCTCAAAATACCAAATGAGGGAATACATTTTAGAAGAATGTTGTTCATCCCTCTAGTAGAGTTCAGAGACTTGTAGAATCAATAACAAGGAGCTTTGAAGAACATGGTGGCTCATCACCCTACTATGACACTTCATGTTGGTTTTTCCTGCCTACACTTATCCAACTATTTACAAAAGAAGCAATACAGAAGGATACAGGTCTGGGAACAAGAGGTAATGTCGTGGCTAAAAAAACCAAGCCATGGATAAGGGAATTGCCCCGTCAGCTGCCGCCATGCAAACATGCCAAGCAAGTCAGACCACAGATTACAGCTAAAGTGGAGGGAGAACTGTTGATCTTAGATGGATGATAGAACTGCTTAAACAAATGAGCTCTAAATTGTTTAACATTAAGCCAGAATGCAGACCAGGAACGGAACATTTATCCCTGAGGTTGACTGCATCAGTATGGCAACAGCCGTCAGATAGCGCTTACTTCTATTTTATTGACCACAACAGCAGGTGTTTCTGTTTGGTTTTAATAGTGGCACACTGGTGCAAACCCAAACACTGGGATGAGATTAAACGGTAAAAAATAATGTTACCTCAGTGTGGGATGTGACATCAAGGTCTTCTTCCATTGCATATGAGTGTGTTGGCTGGCAAGCGTGATCCTGGTCCTGGCCTCTATGGACTTCTGAAGTCATGGACTGAGGTGGGCTGGAGGAGCTGATGCAAGGACCACCATGGTTTCTGTAGTGCACATTTGTAGTGATGGCAAGTATCTAAGCTTTTCTCATTTTCTCCTCTTATATATATAGAGAACTCAATGTCCAGAGGTCATCAGTATGTTCTCACAAAACTGTCACTGGCAATAGAAATCCATGTTGTGCACATCATATTCTGTTTGTGTATAATTTGATGATTGCGTGGTTTTGATGGGAGCCTGGTTTTATTAGCTAGTCTAACCTTAAATGTGTACACAGAGAGGGATGTGCAGGTATCTGTTTATAAGAGCTGACCAGAGGAAATGGTTATCCATCAATACACAAGTTTCCTGGAACTTTGCCCTCTTCCTCTCCTCCACAGATCTGCTCGGCCAGTGGGTTCACTCCTCAGCCCCATCAGAGATACACAGAAGCCGGATGATGACATTGCTTTTCAGGGCTGGGCTCTCCCTGTCCGAGACACTTCATTACTCTGGCCTTCAGGATAAATCCAGTACACACCTAGAGGTGCCAGTACAGGTGCAGTTTAATTTTCATGTAACAAAGCTGTGTTATGTCTTCAGCCTCATATGTAACAGAAGCACACGTCCAAAGTAAGAGCTGCAGGTGTCCAGTGAGATGTGGGTCATGGATAGAGTTTTTGTATGGCAAGAGTCCTGACAAGGGGCTTTCATATGTACACAGTATCTGAAAACTAGAATAAACAGAATTATTAACCACACAAAGTTAATTATTTTTCCTAAACATCTAGTCATGAGCAACACACCAATCTAATAGTGCCTAAATGGTGTGTCATAAAACGTAAAAAATGGGGAGCAAAATATGGGTTTATTCCATGTCAAATTCATAAATATGCAACTCAAGATCTTTTTCACACTCTTTGACTTTTCATAGCAGGAGAGACACAGGTAAAACATTTTTTATTTTTTTTTAAACTATGGCTCCTTTCTATCAGGCGCTCTATTAAGCCATGCCAGTGCGCCAGCGTGCCAAGTATCAAGACCCCGGCACTGGTTCACTTAGACCCAACACAGGCGCGTTTCATGTTATCACTCACACCTGTGGCTTTCCTGTTATGACAAGCCAACATGTCTGCTCTTAAAAAAGGCCGACAAACCCAATTGCTTTAAAAAGTTGTCTATTGTTTTATTGCTTTTTTTGTATTGTTTTTTGGCAGAGCAAGCTAAATTACGTGGCGTAAAGCAAGTAAGCATATTCACTCAGGTGCTATATTTAAATACGAATTTAAGGGTACTTGTACTCTACTTGCAACATTCAACTATATACATCTAATACACCACAATTCCCTTTTATCATATTTATTTGACAACTATAAAACCTTCTGTCAAATAGAAATTTCCCCTACGTAATGTCTAAGAAGCTTATCGAGTCTGACACATTGTTATAGATTAAAAGCGTCCAGCAGTACATGAAACAGTCTGACTGAGCTCAAACAATAAATCAATAGTAAACCAGTGTAAGATTCACAGGGGGGGTTTTTCCGGATTTTATTACTTTACTTTCATACTTCGCTACTTTCATTTGAGTGACATTTTTAACCACATCACTTTTTAGTCGTGGAGGAGTCTCATTTCCGTGTGTTGTTGCTTCCTTGATTTAAGCGAAACGCCGACGATTCGTCCCCAGAGTGTAAAGCACCGCAGGGCACGAACCAACTTTCGAGACAAGGATCGCGGAGTTTCAGCCTTTTATTCCTCAGACGACGGTTTCGTGCACATTTCGTAGCACATCGCCTCTTTGACAGCTACGGCAGCAGCCCGACGCCAGCTAGCTAACCTTATCTGTAGCAACCTCTCAGATAGCGACCCCGCAAACACAAAGAGTCGCAGCCGCGGCTTCTTCTCAAAACCGAGGATGCATCGACTGCTAGACGCTGCGTCCACGCCGGCCCTGATTTATCGGCGCACGGTTAAAGATTTGTGTCACGGATATCAAGTGCAGTTAAGTCGCTGAGACCTGGCTAGCGCAAGCGAAGCCAGCTGTCAGGCTAACCAGCGGGCTAGCGGTAGCTCCGTTCAACTGTAACGGGGATGGGGTCTGGTCCTGATATACGACAGCGGCATGCGGAGAAATCCGCCTCTGTCTTCGCCCTTTGTAAAATACGTCGGGGAGCGTTACACGCTGCGGCCTGTCCGACTACATCGTGCGATACGAAGCATTTTAAAAGTACCTCACATTCTGATTGTTTCTCCCTCCAATCTCAGCTTCCCTTCCCCCGTCCAGTGGCCACGGTGATTCCAAGTGCATCCTGGGAATCGTGGTTTCCTGTCGGACGCTGACTTCATTACGTCATCGCTCCTGCTCCTGCCGTCTCTCTACCTCTCTCTACCTCTCTCCCTCTCTCTTTCTCAGTAATATAGACTGTGCGAGCAGGGAGCCTGCGACCTCCTTTTCTCTCTACGCCCTTTAGCTCAGATACTCAGAATACTGCAAAAAAAAAAAAAGTAATTTTCTTTCTCTTTGCACCAAATTGTGAATTTAATCATTATGAAAAATAATATCTATTTTTTTTTTTTTGTCTTTTGACTTAACTCCCAATAAGAAACGGTATGAAAGAGAGGAAATGGACATTGGATATCAAAAATGTGAAAAAAAAAGAAAAGAAAAGAAGATTTAATCAATCCCCTTCATCGGTGCCAGGGATTCAAAATGACTGCCAGATAGTTTGTTTTGTCTTCCTGGTCTTGTTACACAACTTACTGTATCTTCGCTGGATAATTTTCCTTTTCTTATGCCAGGTTTTTCCACTCCTCTCATTACATAAATAATGGAACAGGATCTCTGACTGGCTACAACTCTCCTCACATCTGCTTATGTTCAAATTTTGAGGGATTTCAAGCAGATGTCATTATCACCCTCTCAAACATTATCTAAAGGGAAAAAAAAAAGTTTGTTTTGAATTACACATGCCAGCACTCAAACTAATCTGCTGAAGTTTTTTTTAAATATTTATTTATTTATTTATTTATTTTTAAACTGGAATCAGGCTCAACCAAACTGGGCATTTTTCTTGGGCCTAAACTCTAAAAAAGTCAGTGTGGAAAGATAGAAAAACAGCTACCACGGTTCACAGGTTACAGCCAGCTATAACTTCCTTTTTTTCCTCAGAAATTTCCTTTAGGCCCTAATCGTATGGCTTAGTCACAGAATTCTGAAGTACTACTTGTAAATATCTTGCTAAACTAAATTAAACTAAATTATGTGAATGAGATCTCAACTCGTCAAGTTAATTCATCCTGGCCCCTGCAGTCTGCACTACAAACAAGATGTCCAAAATGAGCTGTTATAAAACATTTTGGATAAAATAAAACTGCGCAAAATAGGGAAAGGGTTACACAACTGGCAACATGGAGGACAGATTTCCTGATTGGGATGAGATCTGCTGTTACTTGATCCTGGGGAATGTGTGGCTGGCTAACACCGGACTGCTCTCTGCTGGGCTCCTCATACATCTGAATGGCCAAGCACCTGCTCATTCTGGCAAACTGTCAGTCTGAGAACCAATCAGGCAACAGGGGGACATTTTTTATGATCTACATTTTTTAAGGTTTAAAAAAATGTTATTATCCATCCCCTCCCAGTCAAAGTTGAATAATTATGCAATTGCTGTATAGTTTCCAACATGGGTTTTTTGTTTTCTGCTCAATTTTGTGTTTTGCTTGTGAATATTTTCCCCCTATCATCGCTGTTATTTTTTCAAAGTACACATGTGAGCTGTGTTTTAAGTTTTTATCTTTGTAGTTAAGCATACCTATCAAAGTATCTTATGAGCTTTTATTAAAGTTCTCATGTGTCAGGGCAGAACTGACTAATCATACTTCAGAGTGCTTTTCTCCTTCTCCAACAGCACAAAAAACATAAAAACATAAATATCAATGACATTGCAATTATTAGTTCAGTTGGCAGCCACTGTAATGCCATGCATCTGTGCAAAATCAATAAATAAGACACTGAAATAAAAGTCCAATTTCACAGCACAGAGAGTGAAAATAACTGAGGTGCTATCACAATGTACTTTTTGCGCTACATGTTTTACTGCTCACATTGGCTCAATGTGTCTGACACAGTGGAGTGAAGTGATGTGGATGAATGTGACAGCAACAATCAAGGCACACAATATGTAAGATTGATGTCAGTGATGCAAAATCTCATGACAGATCTTCTACTCATCGGGACAAAAAAACACACATTTGCCAAATGAAGCCAATATTTGTTTTCCAATTTTCCCAAGATCTCAGACAAGCATCATCTTTGTCTGATCTCTTTAATACTCTCTGGATTTTCTTATTTTTTTCAGCAGTAATAAGCAGATTCATATGATTTTTTTAATGAGCAGGGGTTGCTCTTCTGCCACTGTTGAGCTCACTGGGCCAAAGCTCAAGTGGCATCTTGTGTCAGCAGGCATGAGCCATCTCCATAGAAATATTATTAGCCATCCTTTGCCTGAGGTGGTTGGCAAAGTCCATCTGCGTCTGAGAGAGCACTTTGTTGATGATTGTCTTTGGGATCCAGCCCTGTGCATGACAAAGAGAAAGCCAGTGTTACATTCAATTAACATATTTTGGAATTTTTTTAATTAATTTATTTTTTTAAATACAATTTTTATTCCAATTTGCAACTCAGGCGTAGTGGTCATATACCTTGAGATCTATATTTAGTAACCAGGTGAACTTGGTCTTATTTGGGTCTTCGGCACAGGGCTTCATAACTATACAGGTAGGCCCATTCTCCGCTCTGAAAAACAAAATGATTAATATATAACATTGCTTTGAATTGCATAGCATCTATCCATCCATATACTGGCCAAGAAATAGCCTAATTATTCTTTAAACATTCTTTCCTCTTACAGACGCTAGAAGGCTTGTACATATGACAACAAGTAAATGAGATCCCTCAGTGGTGACTCCCCATGTCTCACCTGACTACACCCCTCTGCTCAGGCATTTCTGGATGCTGTGTGGACATTCCAGCCAGGAAGCAAGTGGAGCCTCGGCGTTTGGCACAACGGACACTGACAAAGTCCCTCGGTCCCACCACATTGCCAGGGGTCTCTGCAGATACCTCGTGGGTGACCATTGTGTCCTCGCCGATCTTTTGAAGTATCTGTTGGATCCCATTGTGAAATTACATCAAGGGTCTTAGAAAGACGTATAGACATATTTTTGAATATCTCTTTTTCTAACTCAAAAAAGTAATCCCCACTAATTTTCCAACTACTGGTGCTGCAGCTCTCCTACCTTGACCTGTTTGACATTAGGGTTCCACTCCCCCATTTTCTCCATGTTCCCCACCAGCTCTGCATAAAGGTTCTCAGGATGTTGCTCCAGCATCACTTCCAGCTTGAACACCTTCCCAATGTCAGGCAACACCTTACTAAGGACTTTGTCGCCGTTTGCCTGCAGAATGGTGTTAACAAGTACTGGGAGCATTAAAGTTTCAAATTGAAACATATACAGACACATAAGTCACATTCCCACTAGAACTTGCAGTCATTAGACACACAACTTCAATCAACCCTGCAATGTACCAACAGCCATAACTTTTGAAATAGCTTAATGCTACAGTGAACTATTACTCTGCTCTGTCGGTGCCAACTCAATACTCACGACTACAGTTTCAATGGTCCAGCCGTCCTGCTCGCTGAGGATGCTGATGGCCTTTTGTAGTGCATCCTCACCTTGCTTTACATAAGACATCTCCTCCTCGCTGTATCTGTCCTCCTCTTTAATCCGATAACCTAAAACAGAGCAGCAAACCAGTAAATCATGTCTGTTAACTTCCCACAATTATGTAATTGTATTTCTAGGATGAAATACTAGTATTACATGTCATATAAATTCTTGCATTATGTGCATCTGTGTGGCATATTACTGACTCAAATAACCACATGTAACAACCCACTGAGAAGGGAGCTTCGTCTGCGAACTTGGCTGATCCAATTACTGGGGCCTGGACCTGCCAGTCTGTTCAACTCATGGTGAATGGCCATCATGGCATTCTTCCGCAAACCTGGAAGACACAGGGAAGTGCTTACAGTTATTACAATATTAAATCCACTGATTACGCATGCAATATATCAAAAGTAAGGTAATCACAAGAAAATGAAAAAGTATGAAAAGATTTGGCTTTATTCTGTCTTGATTCATTCATTTCGCCACTCTCATCCTGGGCTACATGGAAAACGCCACTAAGAAAATGTACATTTTTGTGCAAAGTGAAAAATAAAGTGAAAACTAGGTCAAAGCAACAGCACTGAGCATTTGTCCAAACTGAATTCTCTTACTCACCTGTCATGTTTCTCATATGCCGGTAGGAGATGCCAGCACACAGTTTGAAGGTTGCAGGCAGCATTTTCTTTTGTGGGAGTTTTTAAGAGCTTTAAGAGAACTGGAAAACAGTGATATCGAGTAGCACGCAAAGATTCAAAATCTGGCTGAGCTGTAAATTTTCTTGAGAGAAATGGCTGAATGGCTGAGAGTGCTGTAGAGAGGGGTTTGATTTCTGTCTGTAGGCGCTTGAGAGTGTCTGTATATATAAGGGCAGTGCTCACAAGGCCGCCAGGTTATCACCACATAGATAACCACACCCATCACCTCACTCTTCCAGCGGCCATGGCACCAAGGTTGCCTGACAGACAGCACGAGCATGTCTCAGACTCTCACAAACACTGTGTCAGATAATGTCCAGTGCCAAGCCCACACATGCACACACGTACATGCACACAGACGCACACACACACACACGCATGCACACACACACACACATACACACACACGCGCGCGCACACACAAATGCAAATGCACACACACACAAACAATCCCATAGCAGTGGGCAACATAGAAAAAATAGCTTCTCTTTAATAATGGGAGAATCCAAAAGACAGGTCAGAGGTAGAGACCATGACTGACTCAACATCCTATCATGGTCATTACAGCCCAAAATCTCACTGTGGAATTTAAGGACAAAAAAAAATCAATTCAAATTGGCCTGTTCCTTCCCCATAATGACTGATATCTTGGTATGAGTAATGCATATCTCTGTTGCCATTTTCACTGAGTGGAAATGACCAGTCATTAAACATAATGTTCTGTTTGGGGTCCTGGAGACTCTTTCCTCTCTTTGACTTCAAAAGAAAAAGAAAAACAACCCCAAAAACATAACACTGTTATTTGATTCATCATTTCTCTCCCCAACTTTGAGAAAATTTCCTACAAAGATTATTTTAGGCACATTACTTATGACGTCAGGGAGACTCCATCTGTAAAACAGGGTTAAATGCGGTGAATTTTCTAATCTTTTGCATTAGTGATTGGTGTTGACTACTTTTAGTCATTTTACATTTCATTTAGGACTTTTGGGAGTCTAATTCCCCTCAAAAAGGTCAAATTACAACATACACTAACATATTGTGTATTTCTTAGTCAGTGAATGATATTGGCAAATCATATTGACATATATATACTTGCTCTTGAATAGACAATACAACATATAAAACATGAAATTCGTCCTTGTTTGGTGTAATACCAATGCTTCATGGTCATTTCCATAATTTATCACCAAAGAAAACAGGGCATTGTAACAACCCTGTACATTATGCTCAATAAATCAACACGGTAAATGTAAGGTTTAAATAAAGATACCCAGTGAGGGTTTAACGATATTCAAAAGCAGCCCTGTCATTCTTTCCATGATGATAAGACTTATCAAACATAGTGCATTTCATTATTCTGACATCCAGATATGAGCTTCATCATTCTCTCTCAGCCTGTCTGTCAGTGAGATTGAAACACCTTCTGTAAGTTTATTTAAGAGGCTTGCTTAACCGTCAAATGACGCACTATGATTGGTAAAAAAAAACATGTTTTATCAAGATGCTCAAATGTTTTGACAACCTTACTCACACTGCCTAAGCAAAATCCAAACTATCTAACAGCAATATTGCCTCAGCAAGCTGCACGTCAAACATGCTCTCAGAGTCAACAGTGCACACGGCCATCTGATTAGTGAACAGGAATGGGCGCAGAGAAGACAGCAACAGATTAATAAATTGCAAAGAAAGACTTAAGTCACCTTAACCTGCGACCTTGTGTCTCCCTGGCTAGATGGCAAGAATTTTCCATCAGTCCCTCTGGCCTTCTACAGGGTGAGTCCTCTCATTAAAATGGGAACACACAGGCCTAGTACTATCTGATTGTTACTCAGCTATATGTCTTGTACTGTAACGCTCTTTTTTTCTGAGACAATGAATCGGGAGCCAGTGTGTCAGATGTTTCTGTTGGGTCTGTGTTTGACAGGAGCAGTAGTATGTTTTAATGAGCCTAAGTCCCGGGGCAAACTGACTCTCTCTAATGTGGATCCTGGTTAAGTGTCTGAGAACCTGAAGAAGGTTAAATTCTGTCCAGACAAAGCAAACAGGACTAAATGACGACATGTGTTATAGTCTTATCAGCCTAAGACGTTTGTGGGATATGATGATGACAATGGGACACACTAGCTCTTTTTAGAATAGTATTCTCTTTATCTGCCTGACAGTATTTCCTTGCTGAGGAGCTGTGTTGGAGGGATAGAAACACATAGGGAATTTAGAACTAAAATCAATCAAAGTTTGGAAAATATCTTCTTGATCTGTCTAAATCAAACTGCTGAAGCCATATGTTGGCTTTGGCTGAATTCAGGAATATATTTTTCACATATTTTACACTGTGGATTTTGCCTCACATCCCTCAATGTTAAAAGGTCATCTTATTCCAGTATAAAAATACAATTATACTGCAAAACTGTACTACAGCTGTATTGTAACACTATCAACATGCAAGCTTTGCTGTCTACTGTTCGATGTACATGAGGAACTATAGTAAAATCTTGGGTAGGAAAATATATCTCTAACCAATTAGATGTATTTACATATGAACAAGGAAATGTTCTATGCTGATATTGACAGAGGAGACAGGGGAAAAAAAGAGACAGGCGAACTGTGGAGTACTCAAACTATAGCACAGAGTTTATTGGGACTTGAAGGACACAGTGGGTTTGGCTTTCACATGCACTCAGCACTTTGCTGTACATCACAATAAGAAGAAAAACTCCCTCATCCATCAACCCCTCCTCTCTGCATTTTTCACTCTTCCTTCCCTTCACTTCCAACAAACTGTGAGTGTGTGTGTTTTGTTAACGCGTTTCCCAGTGAAACAAATAGAGCACGGCAGTCATAGAATAAACAAAGTGCTGATGTCTGTGTGGGCATTGTCTGGGAGATCATGATAATAAGGAGGCACTTCAGTCTGATTCAAACTTTTTTTCTCCATATAAGGTATTCAGAAAAAAACAACAGGCTTGTGTGAGATTGTAAGGACCAATAAGATTACTGCCTTGATGAGCTTTCACTTCCTCATATAGGGACAATACCACATTCTTAAAACTAGCAGAAGAGATACAGCTCTTCCTCCCTTTTAATTGGCTTTACTGCTAGGTGAAGGCCACTTCTTTGTGTGTTGCTTGCAGGATCATCTGTTGTCTTCCTCCACTCCTCTACTTTCACATGAATGAACTGGACTGATAAAATAAAATTCATATAAGATAAATGTGTAATGCAGTTGTTGATACCCTGTGTTTTTAAATGTGGTTGAACACAAAACAAGAGGAAGACCCTTTAGATTTGTGAGGCATTTTAAAGAGCATGTTAAGAGCAAGTGTAAAGGGGCAAAATGTAAAAACCTGTACATGTGACAACAACGGCTATGCAGCAATATCTTTTAAATTAAAAAAAGGCATAGGGAGAGCAAGAACACTTTAGTAGATGTAAAAATAACTGAAATTATCAATACAATAATGTGCCTTAATGATCAGAGGTAAAAACATTTTCATATAGTGACAAAACATTGGTGACATTACTTTAAATTGTGCAAATGGTAAAAGTTAGGCTGAGTGCATGTGTTCCTCTCCACTCCATGGGGACTGTGCAGAAAATTGAGCAAAAAAGAAAAAAAAAAAAGAAAACAAAAGAAGATATTTTTGTTTCTGTACAACATATTAATTTGTTTTTTCCAACTCCATATTATGTCAAATATAAAGTGACACTATAAACCAAGGGAGACGTCTGTGTGTATACGATGCTAACATCACTGGAATGAGGTATGCAGAAGCAAAAGGGATACAGCTGTCCATACTTACACTTGTCCATGCAATGAAAACACAACACGATTCTCACAATTCTGTCTGTGTGTGTGCGTCTATTTGATTGTGTATGTATGTATTGTATGTGTGCTTTAAGCAATATGATATGTCTGCAGGCTCATATTTAGAGAAAATGTATAAAACCGATCACGCATTCTGATCCTATTGTGGTTCTAAACAACGTTTAAAACCCTTCAAAAAACTAAGAAACCAACATGACAACAGAATCAAAAAACTAAACTGTAATCTTTGGCCTGAGTGTATGCAAGGCAATGTACATTATGTGTTGAGGTTGTTGAGGTGATGTGTTCTGAATGTTAAAGGAGTGATATGAGGTATGGGAGGTGGAAATACAAAGAAAGTGTAAGTTACAGCATGAAATGTACAGATGGCGACACTTGGAGGGGTGTAAATAGATGGAGAGATATTGGTACAAGATACAGGCCAGAAAGTAGAGGACTGAAAATGAGTGAAAAAGAAGTTCTGTTTCTGGAAAAACAAAAATTCACTAAGACCCCATCTTCTATTCCCTGTGGTGGTCTTTATTATACAGTGGATCCCCTGAATATTAGCTTGTTTTCTATCTTTTTCTGTTATCGTCAACATCAGTGGCTCTGTTCTGTAGTCCAACAATCCTGAGGGTGAGTTAAGTTTGTCCGAATATTTCCAAACGTCTCTGCAACGTTGACCATCCCATTACAAAGGCCCAGGGTCTCAGGGCCCGATCACCCAACCCCACCCCATGGGCTGACCGTTTAGGCTTTTTAGACAGGCTGTCTCCGGCTGCGTCTCAGGCCCTGGCTGTGGACCAATCAGCAGCAGGGAAGCCCCTCAGCGCTCCTTCCCTTTGTGTGTGTGTGTGTGTATGTGTGTGTGCGTGTGTGTGTGTGTGTGGGGGTGTGTTTGTGTGTGTGTGTGTGGCTCCCACACTCTCACTGTGCCACTAGGGGGCAGAGTTGGACATGGAGTCCACAGAGTTTACGCTGGAAGACTGCACACGGCTGTGGGAAATAGACACCTCAGGGTGCTGCACAGAGAAAGAGAAAAAAGTGAAAGAGGGAGGGAGATTTGTGTGGGTTAATTTATATGAGCTTGTGTGGGTTCATTATATGCGTTTGTGTGTTCACTTACATGCCTCCTGAAGATCCTGTCCAGCAGGCTGCGTCTGGGCGGCTCGGGTGGCTGATTCCAGTCCAGATCTGGAGGTCGAGCCCCTTGTGGCCCAAACACATTTAAATCTCTGAAACATTCAGTCTCTATCATCTGAATGAAGAGAAGAGAAGAGAAGAGAAGAGAAGAGAAGAGAAGAGAAGAGAAGAGAAAATTTGGTGAACATTGGAAACAGTGTTTCCAGCAATTATACAAACTGCAATGAGTATTTAAACATGTCATATTAAGTGCACACACTTACCTCATTCTGCCATGGGATGGAAACGCTGCCTGTAGCAAATTTGGAGTAGAAATCATTGTCAGTTTGGTCCAAATTTACTCCCTTGACTGTGGAGAACTGCTCTATGTCCAAAACGTCCTTACAGTACACTGCCCGAGGCTGGGAGAGGGCAATGAACGCACAAAAAGACAGGGTTGGAAGGACAAACAGAAGTTAAGTTTATCTTAATAGATAATTTATAATCATGGAATTTTGTTATGTTCTTGAAAGGAAACATTTTTCCTATAATGACCAATGTAAATTATTTTGGCAAGGTAAGGATTGATAGAAAAGGTCCTTACTGAGAGTTTCACAGCAGGTTTTAGCAGTGGAAGTGCCTGAAACATGCAGTGCATATAGTAATGTGAATTACTCACATCAGGCACAAAGGGAGGCTCCACTATTCCAGCCTCCAGCCTCTTAAAGTTGATGTTTTTGAAAAATGAGTGGGCTTTGACACCCACAGCTCCGTCCGCCTGGCACCCCAGCCTCTGCTTGGGGTCTTTGGTCAGCAGCTTGGTGAGTAGAAGCAAAGATGAATCATTACATAATTACATCAGTCATCCATTTTCTCCGTACAAACACCTTTCCATCACGCCTCACCATTCTACAGATGGCCTTAGTGTCCTCTGTAAACTTGTCGTTGTACTCCTCCTCTTCCTCCTGCACCCTCCTCTCCACCTCCTCCCGTTTCACTCGTTCTTTGCGAGCGCGGAAGGGTGAACGTCCAGCTGTCATCTCATAAATGAGACAGCCAAGTCCCCACCAATCAGGACTCATGCCGTACTTTTCATTGTTTATCACCTCCGGAGCTAGAGAGCAAGGAAACAGGTTGTTATCATTAAGAACTTGTTATTTAATCAGGTAAATTTTCTTGTGGAAATGTTGACTTCAGTGCTTCTTACCCATATAACCTACAGTCCCCACCCTGCCTCTGATGTGTTCTCCTTCAGGCACTTTTATGGCAAGCCCCAGGTCAGAAATACGGATGTGCCCTGCAGCAAAACAGCAATGAGCATGATACATTTAATTTATTCAAAGTTCAACTGTTTATGAAGCCTTAGTGTAGTTTGAAATTGTGTATCCTCAACCAAACAAAAATGCTGTTCAATGCCATTACCGGATATCTGAGCTCTTGAAACTCACCATTGTCATCTAACAGGATGTTCTCTGGTTTCAGATCCCTACAAATAACACAGTGGGAGTGTTGAAGAACAAAAGTATAAACTGAAACATGAACATAACTCAAGAAAACATTAGAAATCAAAAAAGGATCTTCTGCAAATTATATTTAAGACTGTGTAACATATGCAGTGCTACCTGTAGACAATACATTCCCTGTGCAGATGCTCAAGTCCACAGCAGATTTGAGCAGCGTAAAACTGGACCCTGTCCTTCTCAAAGCCTGGCGTGCCCATGTTGTAGATGTGAAACTTCAAGTCTCCACCGTTCATGATGGTCAGCACCAAACACAGAGCATCTTTGGTCTCATATGCATATGCTAAACTCACCTAAAGGATGAGAAGAACATATTAAACGGTATAAAAGTACTTATACTTGCATGCAAAAGAGACTGCAAGATAACATCAAGTGTTATTAGCTACAGGTACAATCCTTCTATGACTCACAACAAATCTACTGTTGACTTTCTCTAAAATCTGCTTCTCGTTGAGAGCCATGGACTCTCCCTTCCTCTTCTTTATCCTCTTCTTCTCCAGCTTCTTGCAGGCATACATCTTTCCTGTTGCTCTGACCTGGCAGGCACACACCTGCGAAGAAACACAAAATCTCAAATATTACTGTTATTCAAATCAAAGTACTCTAAGAATCATCATCTTCATCATCATCATGATTGATTCATTCATCACTATTACCATAAGCTGTATAACTTACTTCTCCAAATCCCCCTTTCCCCAGCACTCGGTACTGCCTGAACGTGTCTTTAGTGATTGGTTGCCTGACAGAACACAGACACAGCAAAATGCATTAATACAACTCATATAGTATCGATTAGACAGAGATATCATCTGCGGAACTCAATACCATCCTGAGTCTGTTTCCTGTACAAAGGGTGGTGTCTGTTGGACACAATTTCATTTTCCAGTTACAAATACAATCAAGGCAGCTCTGACAGCCGCCTGTATACTTCTAACTGCCTTTCACACACACTTTGCATGAAATATTTTCCTGTATAGATTGATCACTAAAAAGAGTCTCTGAGGTGACGTGTAATTCTGTCAAAGTCAATTTTTCTCATCTGTGTTAGTGTATATTACATTAATAATGTTGCAAAGGTTCCCTGGGCTTTACAGGGCTGTACTCACATTTTTCGAATGGTCTTATTTATGTTTATGGTTTCTTGGGGTTCTTGGGTTGTTTTGAGGTGCCATTTAGATTTTTTCTAGGAGGAAATATTTTTCGATGATGTTTTAGAAATATTATTCTTGATTTTATAATAAAATTTCTGTTTAATTTTGATTTTACATGATATGTTGTATGCTGTGTGTCTGTAACCCACTGTTAATGCTGCCTGTCTTGGCCAGGACTGTCTTGAAAAAGAGTTTAAAAAGACTGCTAAATAAAACAAAACAAAGTTCCAACCAACCTCTCCAGCATCTTCCACTGCAGGAATCGGTCAAAGTACATGGAGTTCTGGTAGTCCTCAAATGGGGCTCCACTCAGGTAGTCATGAACAGCCCTGGTCAGGCACACAACACAGCAGTCTCAGACAAAACAGTTACAACTGAGAATATGATGCTAGGTCAAAACTTGCCGTATCTGTGCTGTTTTGTTACCTATACAACATGAGGTGTAAAAAAAATGAGACAAGGTAGAGGGAAGACAGGGGAGAGTCCAGCAGACAGGTGAGAGGGAACAAAGACAGTGGCAACTCACTTGCGGCAGTTGCTGAAGATCTCCTTACATGGACTGAGGTCAAGGTTCTCTCTGCACTGGTCTGCGAAAACCTCTGCTATGTCTACACGCTGAGGTGACTACATCAACACATGTAAACACACACAGTGAATTACACGCACACATGTACAAATTCATTACATTTTATTACACACATTAATTAAACTAAAGAGAAACACCCATAATTTATCACTAAGCACAGAAGAGAACCAGTACATTATGCACTTGCTTTGTGCAAAGATTACACTGTTATTTTGTTTTATATTTGATGTGTGCATTGAATTACTACAGCTTTTTCAGTACCCTTTTGAGTGTCATGGAGGTTTTTATTCAGCTCTAACTCAATATTTCTGTCTGCTGTCCAGGGGTTTTAACATTATCACTGTAAAATGTTAATTAATACACTTCTACATCAAAATAAAGAATGTTGATAAAAGTATCAGATCAAAAAACATACTTGTTTTGAGAGAAAAGTCTTGATGATCTGGTCCCCTCTGCTTTTTCTTTTTTCATCAGGTGTCACCTCATAGTCTTCCTGAATAAAAAAAAAGGCACCGAATTAATTTATATGCATTAGGAGCAACATGTGTTCTATAGGTATTTATAGGCTGTAACTAATGGCAATATTAGTGGTTAAGTGGATATTAATATGATCAACTTCTGGGGTGGTGTTTATCCACCAAGACTCTTTAATTCATCAGGAGTTAAAGATAAAACAATTGACTGTTTGACTTGAAACTGATACACTTGTAAGCATGAACATATATTAATGGGTTAAATAACATCTGCAGATATGAATACTTATCAAAACTTAGCCTAGTTAACCTTTATTAATGACAAAGAGAAACAAGAGCAAAATGTTTTTTTTACAAAGTTTTTTTAAATAGATTCTAAATGAGCAATAAAGTATTAGTTCATCTTTTTTAAAAAAAACATTAATATATCAAAAACCCTTTACAAAATGATATCCTCTTAAATTTTACTGATCATGATTTAGAATCAGGTCCTAGTCTAAGATCTTGGTCCCTGCTCTCTTTGCTCTGCAGCTGCGACAAACACTAAAATACTAAACCTCGGTCAAATTCTTCTCCACCTTTACTGAGAAAAAAATGCATAATTTGTTGTTTAATTAAAAAAGACAGGGAAGCTACTATTTAGTGGTGATGAGGCCACTTCACAGATGAACACCTCTAACTCTCTGTTTATGGCTGCTAGTCTCACACCAACATGTGCTGCTCCTGGCTCCCTGTCAGAACATATGTAGCCGCTGACACAAACATGTTTGGCTGCTACATGTTGGACATCTTGCCAAGGCAACAGCTCTGAAAGTGCCCTGACGCATTTCACAGCGAACATTTTTAACTTTTCAAGAAAAGGGAGGAAGTGACATGGCGTCCATGCTGCACTCCGGCCCGGCTCTTTCTATCGGTGGCTTTTTTCCAACATGGTCCTATGTTGCCTGGCAACCGAACAGTAAACACGGCGGGATTCCTTGAGGTCCTGGAGTGTCACAGTGTGTCACACCAGTGTCACCGGCTTTCCACCACAAAACACACACCCACACACTCATGTATATATACAGTACATTAACACATAAGCCCGGAGCTTAAGGAAAAACGGCTTTAAAAAGCAACAGCGTCAGTGACACTTCAGAACAAAGCCAATAAAAAAAAATATAAAAATGTGTGTAATGATATATATGATATTTATAATATATACAAATGTGTTTACATATGTGTGTATGTGTGTACATATATATATATATATATATATATATATATATATATATATATATAGATAGATAGATAGATAGATAGATAGATAGATAGATATATATAGATATAGATAGATAGATAGATAGATAGATAGATAGATAGATAGATAGATGGATTGATAGATATAGATATAGATATAGATATAAATAAAGCCACACACATATATAAAAGAGAATGACAGAAAGACATTGAGAGAGGGTGAGAGGGAACTGTAATTGCTGCCAAGTGTTGATTAACTAAGGCTTTGTTATCAGAGGCTCCAGAGAAATTACACACACACACACACACACAGCACAAATGAGCTGTCTGACTCCCACCCTTTGCCGGTGGGGGGTCAGCCAAAGGGAAAAGAAGACGCCCCTTTAGCCTTTTGGAAGCAGAGGGGATCCAGCACACAAAGGCACACATAAAATTGTACACACACACCTTCTAATGATGTAAGAGGAAACACTGGAACCCCCAAGCACATTCCTTCCTCTGCTGTACACACCAAAGCTCACACGCACACACACACACAAATACACAAATACACACACACACACACACACACACACACACACACACACACACACACACACACATTCTCCCCGTTCCTCCTGAATAGTCTTGTTCATGCTCTCTCAACACTTCTGCTGTTTTGTTTTGTTTTTTAAAAAAAAAACACCAAATTTTCCACATATAGCTAAATAATTTATCTGAGCAGACAATTAACCAATACAGTATAGTTAGTGACTAGATTGCAGAATAAAACTGTTACTATTAAACCTCATAACCGTACAGGACTTGCAGGTTATTTACTCAGGTGAAATAAAAGCACCTACTTAGTTGCAATAAACCTCAGGCCTTGTCTCTTGTCAGTAAAGTCGTGATTATTGTGCTGAGCACTGAGCACAGCATCAGAGTTCATCACATGGACTGCAGAGTTAGCTCCAACATGTGTTTCGGGTGAGCACATGTAAGTGGTTCCCCATTCGCAATGGGTGATGGTCACTGTTAGGGCTGGCTGTTTGAAGGGGGCAGAGAAGGGGAGGGATGGGGATGTGTGAGTGTGTGGTCGGACTGGTGAGGGTCAGGGGGGATTGGGATTGGGTGGGCGTTGGGATCAGAAAGGGGTAGTGGGGGAAACAATGCCGTCCTTTCTGCCCTGTCACATGCCCGCAAAGATATTCTGGGCATAGATAAAGACTTAAATGTGTCATGTGGGAGGTATTCTGTCTAGACAGAGAGAGAGAGAGAGAGAGAGAGATTGGCAGAGTGTATGTGTGTGTGTGTGTGTGTGTGGGGGGGGTGCAGGGTGGGACCTGGGGTGGTTTAAAAATTGCTACTCACTTTAATTGTTTCCTCTGGCTGTATGACCCCGCGACAGTGTACTTTCAGGCTACATTGTAATCAAAGTGAGTGCACTAAAAAAGCGGATGGGTGTATGTGTTCTAGACCTCCATTCGTCCCGTAAAGACTGCTGTTTTTCCTGCTACTCTTAACATCGTCACACCTGGGAAGGTTGGAGGAACTGACCATTGGCTGAGCCCTTGTCCAATTGGTAACTGTTGCCACGACTGTCAGGCTTTCCATTAAAGAACGGCACATACGCAGTTTACAAAAAGGACAGTCGACAAAAAGGACACTCGAAAGCCACAGTAATTTTTCACAGCTGATTCGCTTTAAAATGAGAGTCCTGTGAAATGATCGTAATTATGCACATGGTCACCATATACATTTGTATAATGCTAAAAAAAAAACAGGGCAGTGCAGGGCAGCGCCACTGTCATTACTCTGCACTATTATATACACACTGCCATTTTAGCAGCCACAGGGTTGGTGTTCCTGGAGTGGGATTTTTTTTTCCAAAAATAATGCAACAAAATCCCGTAGCCAATGACTTGATCATTACTTACTGTTCAATCCATTCCTCACGGTTTGCTTCTGTTTTTTGGTTTGGAAAAAGGTTCAAAACACGCCACCCTCCCTGAGATACCAAGTATCTCTCTTATTAGAGCCCCATGCACACTGTTCAGGAACTGGAGAAATCCAAAGTTCATTCAATTAATTGATTAATCAATTGATCACTTTGATTGTGATTATTAAAGAGAAATAACAAGTTGATTGGTGCCTTTCCCAACATTTCCCTGGGGATATTTGGGGATTCCTGATGGTAAAAAGATGCCTACTCAGTGGGCGTGTGCGTGTGCATGTGTGTACCATTGCGTCCAGTAGTTGGATACATCGTTGCAGTTTAGGTCTGGTCTCACAGTAAAGACGGAAGAGTAGCCGTCCAATGGGCTGTTTCTCACAGATGCTAACATAGTCCCTCTCTGGAAAAAGGAAAAAAAAAAAGTACACACTCTTTAAAACAAAGCCAATAGACAAGCATAGACGCTTCAGATGCAGACGAGAACACACAAACGCATACCGATGCTGTTTCCCAGCTCAGTGCACTGGCTGATATGGGGGAAGCGGAGTATCTCCTTCCATTTTTTGCTCCTCCCTTTCCGCTTTCCTCCTCCACCTGTAGCAACAAGGGATTAAAATGTTATAGTGACAGCACTTCATAAAGTTGTCAAAGTTTATTTTCACTAGTGGGGAGACTAATAGCTAAAAGGAGTGGGGAGAAGGGAGGGGGGCATTTCACCCCTGAATTAAATCATATTCTCAGTGTGTATATATAATTCATAAATTATGTCTAACCTCTGTAAATCTCTCCCTCTCTGCTGACCTTCATTCCCACTTAGTAGCTTTTCCAAAAGTGGAAGTGTGTGTTTAATTGTGTGTATTTGTTTGTTTGTGTGCGTGTGTCTGTTTGTGTGTGTGTGTCTTTTTGTGTTTGTTGGTGTGTGCGTGCTTGTGTGTGTGTGTGTGTGTGTGTGTGTGTGTGTGTGTGTGTGTGTGTGCGTTTGTCTCCACACAGACAGAAAGCCTCTTCTGACCAGCTCAATTCCCATCAGAATCCGGGACATTGCCAGACTGGATTCCACCACTCTGAATAATCATGCATCAGCTTCCTGCAGCAATGTAACACCATCACGAACCAAAATCACTTCCATCCACATCATCTCCTCAGATCTTTAAAGGAAACTTACTGTGCAGTCATCCGGTAAAGCAATTTGCCCTTTCTTAAACTTGTTTCTCCCATTTGACCACCACTACATTTGCCATCTCTTTTCAGTGGAAATTCAATCCTGAAATTTATCCCACAATTAATCTTCAACATATAGTGCAGTCTTTGTATAAATTGGCAAATTTTGGTGTCATATTAGATATATAGGCTTTGTTTATTGCTCATTATGAAACCTTGTTAAAATCCCCTCTGCCTTTTCCTCTCTTATACTGTCCACTGAACGGAATTAAACAAAACTTTATACGCTTATTTCCCTATTTTCCATCCATTCCAGCTTGCAGTGCCCTACATCGTGTTCGTCTCGTTTTATTCTTTTTTTTAATATGAAAAGCCTGCTCTAATGAACTGACAGGGACTTTCTTAGCCACTTTGTTCAGTGGAAATTGGGTGTGAGTGGTTTGCCTGATGTGAGAGGCAACACTGAGAGCATGAGAGCAGGAGAAGCAATGACAGACAGACATCTTTAAGTAATAACCCAGGAATGTGAGAGGCATTACGTCATGCTGGAGCCTTTGAATGAAAGCTTTAGCAGCTTCCCCATCAATCCTCCTGAATTACTGCCCCATGCCATGCTCCTGTTTGAAATTTAGTTCAAAATTTATCTTAAAAAGATAGTGCAGCCTTTGCAATAAACTGGCAATTTTTGAAGTCATATTAGATAAACAGGCATTGTTTATCATTCATTATGATAACAAGAGTTTGGTGAAGCTGCTGCGTCACAGATACTGTGGTCATGCCTGATGAACTTCAGTGACTATTCACCAAATGCCACCGTTGTTAACTGATATTGATTTCCATACTAGCAGGATGCACAAAGGCAGTTTGTTAGATATTAAATATACCACAATTATATACCATAATACCATATAACACCAAATATACCACAATTCACGGTAATTTTGTAACAATAGGTCTTTGATTCACACAGGGGTAAACCAAGAGCAGACTAAATCTCTAGCTGATGTATGTAATTTAGTTCGCTGAAATGGCAGATTTTTATCAGCTAGTTAACCGACACTATCTCTGCGCTCTGGCTGAAAAATCCCAACCTGAGTTGGTTTCCCACTGACTCGGTTTAAAACAGGAACCATAAAAGGGCCTGATACATGCACCAGATGGCTACATACTGTACGTGACACCATGCTAATACTGAGGCTAAAGCTACTCCCAGGCAAAGAGGCAGCATCCTCACCAGGGATCCATGTAGAGCACATAAAACCTGTTAAATGCTCTCCACATGGAGCAACGTTGTTCTCATATTCTTGCAAAAATCCTGTTCAGATGCTATCTGTAGCAAAACACGCTCGGACAAGCAACACAGGTTAGATCTCCGTTTTATTTGTATTTTAAAACTTTTACTTTTACTAACTAATGAGCTTGGCAAAGCTAATGGCCTCTCAGGTAATTAGTTTGGCTGGAGTTCCTGGAGTCGAAACTTTGCCAACTCCAATAAAAGGACAGAGCCGCTAACGTTAGCGTAAACTCTGATATCATATCTTTCAAGACCTGCTTGGCTCCCATGTTGTGACCGTGCCAGACCTGATCAAAGCATTTTCTAAAAGAACCTGAGTAGACTTATATATTTTAGTTAACAATGCTAATTATATGCTCTGTGGCTTTGGAACTAATGCTGGGTTGATAATGTTGGTAGTAAACTAGATAGCCAGACATGCTACCCATTGTAGCCTCCGTTAGAGCAGACAATCACACTTTCTAATTTCATTCCCCATTTATGAGCCACAAAAGAGTTTTTACAGGTTTGCGGGAACCCTTAATATAACTTCATGTTTTTTTTTTTTTTGTAAGATAAAGGACCCTTGTCACCATCGCTCACGCACACAAGAGCTAGTCATACCAACATGGACAAACATGAAGCATGAATATATTAATAACTCAAGTCAAAATATCCCCAGGAGAATCATTAACTCCCAGCACCTGCTCCTCATCATTACTGCAGATCAAACAAGCTTTCAACAGGCACACTTCCTTATCGAAGCACCAGTTGTCTTCTGAAAACAGTATATTTGTAAACTTGTGCTCCACGACTGAAAATCAGCGCACTCTGCTGTGTGGTTCAATATGTTAATCTCTTTTAATAAAAAGATGACATCTTCCAGGAAGCAAAACAGTGCAGCGAGCAGAGGTCACTCCCCACGGGAGCCACCATGCTAAAAATGAATGCGCTTGTGCACCCGTAAGGCGTTTGTGGATGAAAGCGTCCACCAAATGGCGTAGATTTCCTGTGAAGGGTCATCGCCATGTCAGATAATTGTACTAAGCATCAGCACTCCACCCAGGCATTCAACTTCTACACAATGCTGAGACATCCACAAATAATGTAGTTCCTCATTTTTCTTTCTGTATCCTGTTTGATTTTCTTTTCTTTCCTCTCCTTTTTCTTTTCGGACTTTGTTGAGGATTTTCTGTTGTCATCACCTCTACATCATTGCCGCTAAGTTGCTGCCAGCCAGTGACTGACCTCATTTGCTGCTTCAGGCTCATTGAACCTCTTTGTTTTAGGATTGGACGAGGTTGCGAGTTTATAAATAAACAGAACATCACTATACAGTTTGGAACGTATGAACGTATGTCCACCTCAATGGATTTGACATGAACAAATCAAGGTGTGATTAAAATATATAGCTTTAATTCAAAGGGTTTCATAAAAACCCTGACATAAAAAATTGTTTTTTTCTTCACCAATAAATCAAATGCAATTTTATCACTTGGAATCAACTCCAGACCTTTTATCTGTTTAATTTTTCATAAAATAATTAGGGGGGAATAGGCCACACCTGACCATGAAATTAAATGTCAGTCAACTGTCCAAATACTTATGTACCTTGGTGTAGATCAGTGGTTCCCTTTTTAGCTAATTTACCACTCAAAAAAAGAGATCTATTTATGGCCTCTTGTTACAGAAATTATAATTGTAATTCAATTTGAAAAAAAGTACAAACTAGATTATCTAATCCTGTTATCCATCCCTTCATTAATCCCAATCCCTTTCAGGCGTTTTAAACCCCAAGTTGGGAGCCACTGCTGCAGATGATCAGATGATCTGCTAAGTAAGTGAAGATGTTGTTTTACTAAGGGGCTTCATTTTTCCAAATATAGCATGTTTACCATGGCTAATAAATCCTTAAAAGTCCTTCTTCACTGTGCGTGAAAAAAAAAGAGTAAGGGTGTGTGAAAGTTGGATGGAGATGAAAACATCCAAGCTGCTTGCCAATCTCTTACCAGAACCCCTGTCAGCATATTTAATTTTTCCAGCTGTAACAAACTACTTTAGCACTTATTCCAGGAAGGAATACGAGTACCAGCAGGGTTGCACACACCTGAACATCCATACACAAACACACCTAACCGCTCTCACAAACATGCAAATATACTGCATAAATCATTCTCTATCTCCGCATAACAGAGTCAGCCATCTGGTTGTCACAAGTAATTTCCTGTCTGGTCCCAGTTTCTTTTGACATCTCTGATGTCTGTGGCCTAAAAAAAAAAAACAACAACAACAACACCCTGGAATCAGTACAAAGCAGTTAAAGTTCTCTTTTGCATTGTTGATGGCCATCAGCTGTTATATATCTGCTCGCTGAAGGGGAAATATTTTGGTGGGTTGCAATAGACTAGGTCTTCAATGTGTTTTGTTTTATGTCCAGATCAGTAACTCCTGGGTTCCTGTTTAATGAATCTGGGATATTAAAAGTATGAATATGCTCATAAATGTTGTGCATAAACCCTCTTGTCCTCCCACCTTCATCTATTTATTTCTCTATTAAAACAGTTCTTGCTTTCTCATGGTCTGCCACTTACACATGAGTAGAAATATGCACTGCGCCATGGGTATGCTGCACACAGGAACTTGCCGGTCTAATTTGTTCCATGCGGGCAGTGTGGTCGCCGCCCTTTATTTATGTTTCTGCTTAGCAGCTCTGACATCATAAAGGCATGTCAAGTGAAGCAAAAATAAGGTCAGAGAGGGAACGACATCCGTCTGGCGCGACACCAGGGGTTACTGGCATTCCAAACATCTGTGTGTGTTTGTGTGCACACAGTATGTCCACTCTGACCTCTCTCTAGTAATGTCCTCATGCTCAGTTTAACTGCCTCAGGCAGTCCTGCAGGCCCCATCCATCCACACATTCAAAAATGTCTGTGCTTAGCTGTGAGGTGATATTCATAGTGTCGACACATAAAAGAATCCGAGCCATTAATCAGTTTTTAGTCTCCACCCCACACACACAGATAGACACACAAAATCTCTGAGGTGTCAAACGCCTCCTCTTACATTGTCACTCCTGAAACTCATACTGTTCATCTGGCATATATGTAACATCTGCAACAGAATGTGGTGTGAGAGCACTGGCAGAGAAGAGAGGAGAGCTGTGAATATGTGCTGTTCTCCACACCTACACTGTGGAAAAAATAGAGAAATGTTTAGTTCGATTTCTTCAATTCTTTGCACTTGACTCCTCCCTCCACCAACCAAAATCTTCATCCTTGATCACAAATAACTGATTATCTCTTTCTGAATATCCAACTCTCACTCATCACCACATCAACTCCTTTGGCAGATTCGTTAAATGTCGGCCTCGCAGTTGAGTCATACAGTGGTGGTTGGTAAGGTACTAACACGGTGAGGCCAACCAACACCAGACTATCAAACAAACGCCTTTGTTCTCTCAAAGTCTCCCTCTTCCTTCCCTACCAAACTGTCCAGCTGTTAAATACTGTTTCTTAATTTGCATGAGATCTGCAGGTTACAGACAGTGTTCTTATGTATGCAAAGCATACATTGTAAATAGACAACAAGCAGATTATCACACAAAGAAGAGAAGTTTGCATTGTCTCTCTTACGAAAACATCCTCTTCCTGCTTTATAAGGCTCTGCAGAGAGATTCTTAACAGTATATACTTTTGCTTTATCACAAAAACATCTACATTACATCGTTTGAGATATCCATCTCTGGTGAAGACAGAGGTGGAGCTGCTTGAAAATAAATCACCTTTCCTGATTGTGCTTTCTGTGGGTTGTTGCACTACTATGTAACTATGTGTACAGCATAAGAAGAGAGATGCATGTGGAGATGCAAGACTAATAAACTACTCATCAATATATATTTTATCAGATTATTAGATTTACAGCACTGCACTACAGCCTACAAAAGGTTCATTTTTTGTTAACATTAATCAAACTCTACAGTAAATTCTTCTTGGAATGACTTTTTATTTGAAGGAGGACACGTTAAGGTTATTCCTCAGGTTTAGTCCAACGATAGCAAGTGTGTTTGCGTGTGTGGTCTGTGTGCCACAGGAAGCCTAGGGAAATGCTACCCAGACCTGAGCAGAAGGGAGGACTATAGCAGGAAGACACTCTTTGTTGCCCTGTTCCACCATGATGTCATGCCGGTCCCTCTGTCCAGCTGCCTTATTACCATCCTGAACGGCCACTCTGTCCACGTATTCCTCATTATCGCAATAATAGCTTGATGATCTGGCTGTAACATCTGTTAACACGCTCAAAGCAAACGTGTGACGTACACCTTTTATCTGGCAACACTCAACTATTCTTTTGGCTGATGCGGGGGTCACATGTTAAACCACTTAATGAGGGGTCATAAACTCAAAATCAGTCATAGACAATAAAAGTGAGATCTTAACAGCAGTATTGATGCTAGCATAGAGCTGTGCATGGTGTTGACTTGGTTGAATCAAACTTGACCTTAACAATGCAACTTTATTTAGCTTAAAAGCTAGATGGTGGTAAAGATTGATAGAGATATATTCTCAGTGTGTAGCATGTCACCCACAGCTACATTTGCACAAAACTTTAAGAAAAAAGATATATAGGTGTGCCTATTTCCTGTTTTTATAAACACTACAGCTATAGTCACCAGCTCAAGGGAAGGAGGGATGTGTTAATACAAAATGTGGTGTGAACTCCGAGCCGGTGAGCTGTGATGGTAATCGCTGGATTAACTGTGTCTGTTAGTGTGAATGTGCAGGAAGATACTTGGTGTGAAAACGTGCATGCGAGGGCAGAAATCTCACAGAAGCAGCAGAAGCAGGGTTCATTTCCTGTCAGGGAAGAGTCAGGTGCCACAAGTTTCCTGTTCTATAAATATCTAAAATATGGAATGGGGGGGGGGGTCATTCAATAGACTGAAATTATATAACCCACCAGGCTGTCCGATCAAAGCACAAGGGCACGCTGGGTAATACATGGTGTTTGCTCATCCATAAAAATCATGGAGGACAGAGCATAGTCCACATGGAACTAGCCATAATGGGATGCTCCTACCCTCTGACACAGTGTCAGTGTATTTGTTCAGCTCCATAAATGTCTTGGTAGCGCGAATACTACGGCAACATCCTCTCACATCTCTTTGAGGGATGATTTTATTTCTTCACACTGAAGAGTTAAACTCTGCAGTTACATCACAAGAGAGCAAACATAGAGGAAAGTGCTTCCAGTAAAAAAACAATTCTTATCAAACTGATGGAACACATTGTGCATGCGGATAGATATTATTGAACACTGGTGTGTGTGTGTGTGTGTGTGTGTGTGTGTGTGTGTGTGTGTGTGTGTATGTGTGTGTGTGTCTAACACACACAAACAGCACATAAAACCATCCCGGAAACAGGGTTAAAGTGATTAGATTAGGCCTCTCAAGCTGTCTTTATCCTCTTAGACTTGTTCTCCATTTCCTTTTTGTCTTCACACACATGCACACACACAAACACACAATCTCTTCATGAAGATGTTTGTTCTACGTCTTGCTCCTATGTTGACATTCCATTTTCTTTTGTCCCTGTTACAGCAACATCCCTCAAAAAAAAAAAAAAAAAAAAAGGCACTGGAGAGTGTTGTGGCCTTAACTGAGCTGAACTGCTGAGAGAAATCTGCCTTCTCAGCTTTTAACTAATTTATCTGGTTTTGTTTGTCTTCTTTTCCTACTGTTAAAAATTCAGAAGAAGCCTTAAGAAAGAATAGTTTGAGATTTATTATGTTTGTACAGTGTTAGAATTCATAAACTGCTCTATTTTCCGCTCAGTATGCATTGAGAAGGATCCCCAGGCCATAAATAAATAACCTATGGTGGCCCATGTAGGACTATAGCTACATAAACATACATGACTATTACCTTCTCCTAAAACATAATCAAGGTGAAAATATCCCTCAGATTTTATTTACCTGGTGTTGTCTTAACTTTACAGAAAACAGAAATGCATGTGCATCAGCATGTTTGCATGGATGTGTGCGAAATGAAAAAGGGCATAGTCTAGCATTTAGCTCCGCAAGCAGGAGACATTAGGGAGGACGCTGATTAAAAAACATAAAATATTCATTGGATGTTCCATTAAACAGATGTGGCAGCAGACTGCAGGAAGAAATCAAGACACAATAAAATGCTACATCAGCAATCACCTGTATGTCTGACATAGGGAAAAAAGATATAAAGCGTTTGGTTGCTCGGTGGATTCCTGGGGTACTTAAGTGTTGAGCCATTAAAATTCACATTTCTCTGCATCCCCTTTCCCCCAGCCTGCTTTGTCTACTTCTACTTTAGATAATTAGCTCCTATGCTTCCCAGATTTCCACTGAACAGCCCCCAGAGAACAGGCCCAAACTTGTTGCATCCCCGCTGAGTTACGTATACTGTACTGGTTAGAGGCAGCAATAACAATGGAGATAGTAAGAGCCAGAGTCATAAAAAAATGAGTCACACTCCTACTCTTGTGGCGTATTATCGATGGAGAAATGGGTATCTCTGCTTCTTCTTTGCTTTATATCTCCCTGTATCACTGCTGGTAGAAGATGGGGAACTGAAAAAAAAGCTGTTTCTCTGGGATTCTGAAGTATTTGCATAAAAAACCCTAACTTTAACTGTTAATGCAGATCCTACTGAAACTGTACAAAACATTTCTCAGCATGGGGGTGTCCAGTAGCTAAAAATGACAAGTATCTGCCTGCTGGTGATGTTACAGCGCAGCCAAAGTGAGGTAATACTTCTACTACTACTACTAATAAAAAATAAATAAATAAATAAATAAAATAAAATCATAATCATAATCATAATAATAGTCTTTATTTATGGATATATGGCTTCATCCTATCAGAATCATGAATGTCCGTATCAGATTTCAAGCACAATCCATCTTGTAGCTGAAACATTTCAGTCTAGACCAAATTGGTGGTTATTTTTGAGGCACTGACTTAATACTAAGAGTATTTCCAGTAACCCTCACTGCCAGTAAACACAATGTCTTAGGGGTCTAATGTTGCAGGTTGAGTGCTCCTGAAGCATGCATGCTGGTGAAAACATAAAAATACGCAGCAATCACTTTAGCAAACACAGGGAATCCCCTCTGAGAAAATAGATAAATATGAGATGTGTTCAAGTGGGCCACAAACAGTTCTGCAGCTACTTGTGATAGTTTCCCTCACAAGTGTTTTTTTTCTTGTCTCTTGCTTCTTTCCCATCAAAGGAGCATTGTGAGAAAATTATTTTACTCTCCTCTCCATTAAGGCTCTCACCCACTAAAAGTCGATGGCATTATGTCATGGCTACGTCATTTCAGATGACTCCTGAAGTAGGAGCAATCCAGGCAAGTGGTTTTTGTTTGTGTGGGAGTCGGAGAGTAAGTTTCCTGTCTCCTGTATATTATTCATACTGACATTACTAATATTTGACAGGAGGAGGATAAGAAAAAAAAAACAAAAATCTGTGTACAGTGTTTGATAGTTGCAGGTGCAGAATCGAACAGGTTAGCTAGCTCATTTCACTGAAATTCTGTCAGCTGTGATGACAACAGCTCCCCCGGCATGCTGAGACTTGCTGTGGCATCACATGAGGAGGCAAAACCCTCACCCCACCATCCCCCTTCTGCAGGAGCAGAAAGATACTGTGCACATTCAGAGCCAACTGCGCATTGCATGTACAGACAAATACCTCATGTTTGTTATATTATGTTATCTTGTCTGATGCATAGTTTCTGGTATTGACTGATCAGCTGGCCTAAACTGTTTGTACTAATCAAAATATCCACTTAAGAGTGCAATGGGGCAGAAATTTTTTTTTTTTTAATACAATAGAATCCAGTCATGGCTTTCTGAAATCTGAATCTGGGATTGTAAGAATCCTATTGCACTTTGGAGGATGCCAAACGACTGCATAACCCACATTTAGGTACATATTGTGCAAGGCTTTACTTTGGATTCTCAGATTTGTTTTTTGCACAAAATGCAGCCCTATATTTATTATTAGTGGACTAATGTTGAATATCTGCAAGGTAATAACTAAATAAGGCTATCAAATGACAACTATCTAAGACAGAATTACACTAGGACTGCAAAAAAAAGCATTATTGTCACTATTACATTTTCTGCTGATTGTATTCTCAATTTATTATTAGTCAAGGTGATCTCGTCAAGTGTCTCGTTTCCAAACCTGAAACATGAGATTTTAAATGATTAAACGATTAATCAATTTTCAGAATATATTCAGTCAACCAATTACTTAGTTGTCTAATTGTTGCAGCTGAAAATTATGATTTAATTCTCATCTAAAGAATACATTTAAAGGCTGTCAAACTAGGTCCTTGATTCCTTTAAAGAGATTCCTAGCTAGGCTGAAAAAAAATAAATGAATCACTGTAAAAGGTTGATGCCTTAACAGTCTTCCACAGTGATATTTTCAAGTAGTCTGGTTCTCAATCAATGATGGTATTTAAATCTTTTGTTTGAAGGTGACAAAGGCAAAATAAATGGAGGGAAGAGCAGCTATGTTCCCAAAATGTCTCACATTAGTTATCTGGAAATAAACTAATTTGAGTTAATACTCAGGCCATTTTATCATGGCGATATCTGTGTTTTAATAAACTGTCTGTTTAAGGCACTTCCATATACTGAATTTGTAAAATTTATTCTTGATTATGACTTATAATGTAACTACAACATCAAACAACACAGCCATGGATGAAGAAGCCAGTATACAGAGGAGTGGAATTCAGTCTAGTAGCCCAAACTAAATACCCCAGCTCTGTTACTGCAGTTCAGGGAAAGCATCTGGATGCAGCAATGCAGTTTTTCCCCCTTACTCTCATTCACTTCAACAGCCAATGACGTTCTCGCTTGGCTAGGAATCTGTGACTGCTGCCAGCAACAGTTGTGAATGGGGAGGAAGGTGGAGGTACAGACACAGAGACAGACACAGACCCATGCGCACAGACACAAACACACACACAATTAACTCAGGGTCTACTGCACTGATGTTGTTCTCGTCATAGCAGTCAAGTTCAGGTCTCCTATCATCTGCTAAAATAGATATAGAACATAGATAAGTATATATCTACAGTATTCCCTGGTATTAAACAGACACACTCAGTCTACCTACAGACCGGTGACAAATGAAAGGAAAAACCTGAATAAATGAGAACATAACAAATGCAGATACTTCCACATGGCTTCACCGCATTAAATTAAACATCCAGTGATGCTCTGTGGCCTGTATAAAACTGCTGACCAGGTCCGGTTGATTCTGATTTTGTATCAACATAGCAAGAGGAAAATATCCAAGTGACTTTGAAAGAAGGCTCATTATTGAGACCGATCAACTGGCTGGTGTTTCAACGGGAGCAATGACTAAAGTGACATCTGCATTCAGATCTATGGGAAAGACATCAGTGACTGTGGTCAATGGTGCACATTTGATCACCATGATGCTCGTGCATCAGTGCAATATGTAATGAAAAGCAGAAGAGCTTCCTCAGGTGCCTGAGAATGTCATTGCAGGACGTGATTAGACTGTGTCAGCAAGAACAGTCCATTGACAATTACATAGAGAGGGATATTGTAGTAGTGTTGAGGTGCATAAACCCCTCATTACAAAGATGGTTGCACATTTGTGAATTCAGTGATGCAGAAACCAAAAGGCACTGGTCTATGGAGATGTGGAAAAAAGTGATATGGTCAGATGAGTCATCCTTCACCATATTCTCCACAAGTGGGCGAGAGCCTGTGTGGCCTACACCAAGAACAGTGCAGGCCTGGATGCTTGACACCTACAGTTATGGGAGTCGGTGGCTCTTTTACATGTGGGGGGCATGGTTTGGGTCCACTTGTCCCCTTAGAGGGAAGAGTCACTGCAAATCAATACAAAGTTGTGTGACTGACGCCCTTTATCCTATGATGAAACACTTCTATCCTGATGGGAGGGGTCCCTGCCCCCATCCATAGGGTAGCAGGGAGAAAGATTTATTGAGTATGGAAATGATGTGAATCATATGCTGTGGCCCTCGCAGTCACCAGATCTCAACCCAGTCGAACACCTATGGGAGATTTTGAACCGACGTGTTCGACAACCCTCTCCACCATCATCCTCAAAATACCAGATGAGGGAAAATCTTTTTAGAAGAACAGTTTTCATCCCTCCAGTAGAGTCCCAGAGACTTGTAGAGTCAATACCAAGGTTTTTCCTTTAATTTGTCACCTGTCTTTATAAGTCATATGTCAACATTAAAAAGGGACATCCAAACTATTGTAACTGAAACAAACAGCCAAGTCAGCTCTGAATAACTTCGTAGAACTTCCTCTTTATCTGCCATGACCCTCAATGTCCTCAGCCGAAAAAGATCGTACAGATAGCTGAGCTTTTACAGATCAGCACACTAGCATGTCCTGCTGCACTGACACGGTTAACGGTATGGTAGCTGTCAGATGATACTCAGATGATCACGCCGGAGATTGGGGAGTTTCATTTCACAGCATACTCATTATACATAAAGTATCTTCCACAGAGACTGGAGAGCAGTTCCACAGGAAGATAGAGCTCGGATGGCAGTGGCCCACTCAGTTTGTTATGTAACAATCGATTTGATTAAATAGCTTATGGGCTGCATCTGACTGATAGTGTCTAATACCATTTGGCTTTACGTAAGATAGCTGTTAGTTCACAAGATGGTTCAGTATGGTCAGAGCTGCCTCTTTTTTCTATGGAAATCAAAATGTGTTATATTTCCCACTCTGTTATTATCATGAAACAGCATATTTAATCTGAATCTGCTTTGATCCTGAAGTTTTAACTAAGTTCCAACTGTTTTTTTTAACTTCCCATTTGAACTAGTGTTTACAGGATCTGACAGTAAAACCTAAACTCCTGGCTTAGGGATATCAATAGCTTTTTATTTCTACCCTTCGCTGTCACTTGTGCTGTTTCACTGATTTGGGAGGCATGAGGATGGTGGCATAAACAAGGCAAAGACTGCAGTGTAAACCGGGCCCCAATGCTGTGCGTCCCTGGGAGTGTTTGGACAGAAGATACATGCCTCTCCGTTCAGCTGTGGCTCGAGATGCACTTGCATAAACAAACAGGAAAAAACATTCTTTATTTGCTCAATTCACATTATTTTGCTGCTGCTTGTATATGTGACCTGAAACGAGCCTCTGTGTATACTGTAGTCTGCCATTCAACAGGAGTGAGAAGCAGAGGAGTTACCACCAGTGTGAGAGTGATCCTCACAGCCTTTGGCACTGGGCCCTGTAAGATAAAACCTCTAATGATTCAGACATTGAAAGGACACGACCAATAACACACTCACAACAACCTGCGACATATTTCAGTGTGCACACTGCAACAAATCCTAGCTTAACTGTTGAATCTGTCTTCCACGGCTGCATTTGCAGGGCCATTGATCAAGCAGTTGAGAAAGTCGTGCTTCAGCTATTAACTCAAAGATCCCTTAATGTGAAATTGTGAAAGGTCTTTTTCTCTCCCACACACAGCCAGGGCAGGGACTGGATGAGCACCAGTGGAGCAGCTGGGACAAGCAAGATCTGTCATGGGTCATTAACTGTTCTTATTAATTCATGAAGTCTAATTCGCCCAACCAAGTCATGCTCTGCTCCCATGAAACAAACGTCCAGTCTGACGCGCAGGTGAATGCATCCTTCTTAAGGGTTTTGACAGCATGTCAGCTTCCTGCTTCATTTTACTATTCCATTAATTCCCATGAAACTCTCTCCGGCCTCCCTGCAGAGTTTGTATGTCATCATTGTGAGATAACTGGAAGGAACTGCGAGAAGTGCAGTCTTCTTCTGTGTCCCCCTGCACCTCCACAACAGACTTTTGCCACATGAAACCAGATGTTGCATGCAACAAAACTTGTGGTTGCACTTATGAGAGGGTGTGTAATTTTTGACAGACTAAAAAATGGATCACATAGACTTGTGACAGATTGCTCGTAACAGATTGGAGAACTTATTCAGAAATGATTTAAGTATGCAGCGTTCCAAGGAAGTATGATTATGGTTTCAAAGAAAGGCTTAAGGACCTATAGAGGTCAAGTGGGGCCTTGGTACATTAAAGGAAAACTTTACTCATTCGAGTTAAAATTACTGGGTAGTATCTGGGTAAAAGAAAGGACATAAGTGGCTATTTTTGTCATAATTCATCTTTCTCTGGATAGTTCACAGTTATCTGACAAGAATATTCCCTTATATGGTCCTTGGAACACATCAAAAGATGTTGCAGCCCGGTTCATTAAAATATAGCACAACTCTGCCTTAAATTAAAGTTACAACTTGTCTATTTAAAGCATTGGTAAACTACTGATTATCCTTAAACTTGAAATATAAGTGCTTGTATAACCTGCAGTGAATGATTCCCATTCATGAGAAACAATCGTGGAGTCAGACTGCATGATGTTTACCTGCAGGCCTTCCTCCTGCCCTCTGCGCGACCCTGCCTTCCTCAAAAAGACCTATTAATGGCACCATATACAATCTTATTCCAGACTATTTAGTCAAATTGTAGGATCTGAGTCCTCCCGGACATTTGCCCGCGTACACGCTGATAACCAGTCTTTTCTCTGCGCAGGCCCCATATGTACATTTCAACACCAGTCACGTCATCAGATCACCGTTCAAATGCCAGCCAGCCTACACTCATTTATTCGGTAGAAAAGAAGTTGTGCCCTGCTTCAGTGTGTGCCTCGGCATGCATAACATTGCGAAAGAGCGCATTCATTTGCAGAGACAGCGAAAGCGGATGTGGGAGGCAGCCCCCCCCCCTCCTCCTCAATATGTGGGAAAACGCGTATGAGCTGTCAAAATCAGAAAATCAGAATAATCCACGAGATCGATCTCTGATCGAAACCGATCACAAGAAGAAGAACGTGATTCAACGCGAGGTGTCGACGTTGTCTGTATTACTGCACAAGACTTTTTTTTCTCCCCCCCTCTCTGTTGCATCCGTGGGATTTACCTGCTGTAGTGAGCCGTACGGTCCGCAGGCAACCTAGTGCCGTCATCATTACGATCATTCCCACCTTCTCTGCATATTGAGCGCAAAATGTGCCAGAGCCGGGCCTACTTACTATCCCCACTTGGCTCCTGTATGTGTCAACTTACCCTCTCTCGCTTTAAGCAGTACAGTGTTGGCTACTATGTTCTCCAGCTCCATCAAAAAAAAAAAAAAAAAAAAAAAAAATCCTAAATGCAGAGGTTTCGGTTCACAAGTGTCTGCAGCGAACACGGCGCCCTTCAGCCTGTACGCTGTGTGTGTTTGCTTCACTCCTCGTCGGTATCCGAGCAAATTTCACTCATATTAAAGTCGTAACGGATAAAACAGGATGTCATAGATTTGCTTGCAATGTAAGCTGGGCATGGTTCTTGTTGTGGGCTGGAAGTGCGGCGCTGCATTTCTACTCCAGTCCCCCCAAAACCATTCCATGCGTAAATTTGGGCTGCGGACTCTCTCCGATGCAGAAAACAATTGAGTCGGAGGCACCGATTTGTGCAGAACCGGGTCCTTTCGGCGGATTCTTTCCAGCGGTACACCAGGATACTACCAGCTTTACATTACAACGGCAGGGGTTGGCTGAGTGCACCGGAGAGGACATCAGCGCGCCCCCTCCCGTGGTGCTGCGTAATCAAAAAGGGCAGGGCCTGTCCGCCTCGGCTGCGTCAAGCCACGGGCGCAAACAGCTCCACCAGAAGTTAAGCCGCTTCGGCAGCAAAATAAAACTACCAGTGCCGCTTCTTTTCTTTCTCTTTTTCTTTCTCTGCCGGAGCAGAAGCTGAAAGACGCGCGACGCTGCAAAAGCGAGGGACGGATATTGACCCCGCCTTACCCTGCGGCTGATAACTTACTATCTAAGTAGCGCGGTCACGGTTCTCCTACACAAGCGCGCCTACAGGTGAGAGGCCCCCTGTGACACCTGTGCCCCAGTACTTTGTCACGCATCACGTTCCTGGATGCAGGTGCGCGTCTGCGGAGACTCCTGCTGTGGAGACACGTACGCGCACAGACCTCATCTCGGTAGAAACTTCACTTCTCTATGGCAACGACACAAACGTGGCCGGAATGAGCAGTTTTAATTGCGTGGGCGTGGATATTGAGTCGTGGAGGGGTAATGTCGTCCTCTGGTGGTAGGATTTCTACGTGACCAACTGCATATTAGAATTATAGCATGAATTACCTCGTGGATACGTCGCATTAAGCAGAAACGCCTCTTTGCTTACTCCCACTGTTTTTGTGCAATCACGGACAAAAACCAGTGCAAGACCATCTGTGGTTGTAGATAATCTCTCACTGTTTTCTTAAATCCTGTGTTTCTAACAGCACAGCACCATAATCACTTCGTGGGCTTTTGTAAATGATATAAAACTAAGCACTAGTTGTTCTGTCGATAAAATGCCATGAAATATTTAAAGTAACCCTTTAAATCTGCCGAAGTCTTAGATGACATCTGCGGATTCTTCTGACAATCGGTCCAAAAGGCGAAGATTTTTAAATTACTATCATATGACAGAGAAAAGCAGCAAATCATCACATTCAAGAATCTAGAAGCAGGGACTTCTAGCTTTTTGCTTGAAAGGCGACCAAGGTGGTTTCGTCAATAGTTGCAGATTAACCTTCTGCCAACCGACTTATCGACTAATTGTTGCAGCTTTGCAAATATGTATTTCTACACATCCGGGGGTGTCATTTGGACTAAATTCAGGTCAGTCTGTTTGCCCGTTCCTGTGAACCTCCGACATGCTGATATGTCTCCATAAAATGTTTAAGATAACACCGTTTCATATTTTAATCGTTATTACCCTTGTGTTATTATTATAGCTTAGAGTAACTGTTAATCGTTTGTATTGAAATTAACACTGTGCAAAAAAAGTTGCCTGAAATGAAAAAGACTGCATTTTTATATGTCTAGTGAATGATACAACTAGTCAAGACTTCCCCACGATCCTTGACCTCTAGGACCCCGGTCCAGCCCTGTTTCCTTAAAGCAAGAGTCTTACATTGAAGTTAGACCGGAAGTCCTTCTTTTATAACTGCACATAACTTGACAACTCTCAGTGAACGTTTTTTTTTTTTCGCCTGCAGGCAGATGTACGATGTTCACATTATAAACAATATGCATTTTTTTTTTGAAAACGTATCAACATACACTGAATCTCGGCGTCAGGCTAGTTGACTTGGTGCCCTGCTGCAGGCCTGAACGCCGCCGCCCTGCCTACTGTTGCAGCCGTGGGTGTATTGGACACACGGCTACTGTTTGACATCAACTCTGTGTCCATCCAAATGACTAACAAGCTCGTCGTTGGCTGATGAAAGCAGATCGGATTGATCTGTACGGCCGCGTTATCTCTAGAAACGGGACATGAGGTTGTCCGATTCGCCGATTTGCCTCCTCCCTTAACCGCGTTACCCAAACGCCTGCTGCCCTCTCCGAGGGGATGGCAAACAAATGCACGACGAGTCTCACGTTTGATGCCACAAAGAGTGCGACGTGGTCGGCGTGCTGTGACTGTGGCGCCATCACACAGGACCACAAGGTCACTGGCTGCTATGGGCCCTTATCCACCCCCCCAATGCTTTAATAGTAATGCATTAAATAGAGTGAGTAAAACCGAACGGGCAACATGGTCAGAGAATGTGAAGACACCATTTTTTCCCCAAGCAGGCCTCCATAAAGAAAAACTAAACTCTTTAATGGAGCACAGCAAGTAGTTTTGTCGATAACATATCTCCAAATAAAAGAATTAACCATATCATGAATACAAAGTGCTGCTGTAAAATAACTGCTAAATTGGCGACATAGTGATCTTCGGACAAACACATGAATTCATCGTTTTGCTGCCATGATCTGCAAAACTGAGAGCAGCCGTTTTTCTCTCCAACTAATTCAAATGAGATTCATACAGTACATCGCAGTGAATAGGCCAAGCATGATGCAGCCATGTACCAATTAAAAACAAAACAAACTAAACACACTGTCATGCTCTCTCAAAATCAAATTCACCAGAAAACTTATCAGTCCTGTACAAACTGAGAAAGAGGCTCATGGAAAATGAAGGCGGTTTCAGTATTCCTCTAAGTTATCAGCTTTGGGGATGGAAAGGCCTCGGTCCTTCAGGACCTGCATTTTGACTTTCTCCGTCTCCTGTTTGGCTTGCTGCTGCAACCGTTGCTCCTCCAGAATCTCCTCAATGGAAACTTGCTGCAGGACTGTGTCACAGGGCTTATCCACATCCTACAGAGACAGAAACCATATTGCATCTGTTACAGGCTTGTAACAAACTTGCAAATTATCATGTACATTGAAACACAGTTCTAAAACACTTGAGTATGCACTTGAATGTGGTACTCCCAGTGAGCTACTAGGGGTTGTTTTGTTCTTTACTGGTCAATCAACTGTGTTTAGTTTTCACTGTTTATGACACAGTAATGGCATCAGTGGCAATTCAAGTGTTCTAGTCTGTTCAAACACCAAACTGTCACTCTCCTCTCCCATGAAAGCTTCCAATTAAAGCTTAGCACAAGGACCTTCTAAACATACAGTGTAAGAGTAGTTTCCTGTTAATACAGACTTGTTGCTGTTGGCCAGATTGCCTAGTATCTCACTGGACACAAGTCTAAGACCACCCGCCTCCATCCACATCAATAGGAAAGTTGTAGTATATCTGAAAAGGCAGTAGCCCTGCTAAACCACAAACCTAGCCTACTTGGAGACTGAATCACTGCCAACACATCCATTTGACAGAAGTTAAAATAGAAATACATGAGTAATGAAGTGAAACTGAAATACCTGATCATCCTAAATATTAGGCTGATTAACCTCTAAAAACGACAAAAGATGCAAAGATCCTCTGAAGCACAAAGCTTGACAACAGTGTAATGATGCTTTGTATGTTTTGAAAATGATCACATCCTCCAATGCCCATAGCTTCTTTGCAGCTGTATCTTCTTTTATGACATGAACTGCTATACTCAGCATACTGTACACCCTCTGCTGCTGTGGAGGCTGTGCTGTTGTCAAAAAGCAGATATGTTCCTGACTCGTGATGCATATTTACAGGGTGAAAGGTAAAGGTCTAGAAGGTCTTATACTGTCATTGTAATTTGCCTATAAGGTGTTTTTGCACCAGTTTACACACATTAGCAATGCATGATGAGGATTAAAATTAAATAAATAAATAAATAAAATCTTATGGATGTTAACTCAATTGTTGTGAATAAGAGCCTGTTTAAGTTGTCAAGCAGGAGTAGATAAATCTGCTATCTGAGTTTATATTTTGTATGTTTGGCATTTTATTGTACGTTTACCAAGTTTATAGCTCATATATGAGCTTTCCTCACTGATTCTAGTCATAAACTTTTGGAGGCTGCATAAACAAAAACATGTATAAAGAGAAGTCAGGATAATAAAGAGATCATATCAAATTGCCTTATACGATGTCAAGATTTTTTTAACAAGAGCAGATTTATCTAAAAGAGCTAGACTAAAGACCCAGCTGCTGAACAGCTTTGTATTCAATAGACTTAAAATAAATGAATAAATCCTTGTGCATCCTGTTCACTCTAAGCATTTGCCTCTCACACTGTCCGAAGGCACCGACATCCTATCAGACTTTAACTTTGCTTCATGGCACTTACTCATGTTGTTCTCTCCTGACTAGATCCTTGCTTGTATTGTTCCAGCTCTGAGATGTACGGCACTGGATAAGAGCATCCGCCAAATGAATTTAAGAATGTACTTTGTAGCCTAGTACCTCAAAGCCATGCAAAATAAAAATGTAAAGGTCAACTCAGGTAAATAGGCCGGATTCATAAACAACGTGTCCACCTTTTGTTTCCTTAACAGCATATCCAAAGTATCAAATGGACTAGAGTAATCCATAATTATGTAGAATAAACAATAATCTCCTCCTGTGTTAAATTTCTCTGCACTCGTGGCCACATTGTTGACGTGAACCTCCACCTCCAAGACCCATCACTTAGCAACTTAATCTAATGTGTGTGTGTGTGTGTGTGTGTGTGTGTGTGTGTGTGAGACATCATTTTTGACAGAGGCCGAACTGGTATGTGTAGCAGCAGTAATTACTCACCACCCACTGTTGTTGCAGGCTGACCTGTATCATTCCAGCTCTCTTACACTTACACACACACACACACACACACACACACACACACACACAGGAATAAAACGAGGACGGTCCCACTCACTATCTCTCCCAGCAGCACCACATTCTCGCCTCTCACGATGAATATTCCTCTGGGGATGTCGCCGAATTTCTTCCCCACGTGGATTCGCTCGACCGTCTGATGAAAAACTAAATTGGCTGCAGGGGGGGGGGGAGACGAGAAGAGACGGGTCAGGGGAAACACGGAGATCTGCACGTCTCACACAGAAACACGCACCGATCGCACGGCGGGGTCCCGTCGCCGGCGTGAGCTGCGGGTGTTTCGGGTTGTGTTTTTTGCGCCTCACCCGAGCAGAGGGACAATTACCGAACTGATCGATGCTCCTGAGGTAGCCGATGAGCGTCCTGCCATCCCGGAGCAGCACGAGGTGTTTCTCTGCGGGACACAAGCGACACATTGGGGTTTATTAAGCGCGGCGGACGCTTCCCTTAGGCTCCGGTTCGCGTCAGGGCTCGACGCCACATCTCGGAACCGCTCTCCGCTCCACCCGCTCCCCTCCCGGACTTACTGTCGATGTCGTCGATGAGGCTCGCCGTCCCCGGTACGTAGTTCATCTTGGGCTACGGTTCCGTCGCTTCGTGTATCTTTATGTGACGTTAAGCCATGGATGTTTCAAAATGTGTCTCTCTCGAGAAGAGCACCGGAAGCGCCTTTATACACGCCTGGGATAAACTTCCTGTGGGAGGTTAACTCCTTAGGCGCTGGATCGCAGTTAAGTTTCTGTTCGTAAACTTCCCGGGGCCTGGCGCTTCAAGAACACATCTTAGAATAAAATTAACACAATAGACGGATGGTTTTTTGCAAAATAAATATATTGTTTGTCGTTGGGGGGGGGGGTTATATTTTATGACGTTTTGCCTGTTGGCCAATAGCGTCCACTGACGCACACGCGACACCGAAGATCGCGTATGTGCGTTAGACGGCAATTCGAAGAAAATCCGACGATTTGTTCCCGTAGCCATACACGGCGCTAAGGAGGTCGGTCAGTGTGTATATGGTAAACAGATTGAAGTTTAACATTAAAAAGTTGAATCTGATGCAGCCTTTGTTGAATGACTGACGTTAAGTTTAATTTAGACGTCTGCACGTCTTACAAACCAAACAGTGGATGGATTTCAGTGTGTGGCAGAGTATGATGCAGAGTTTGGGCTCCAGACTGCGATCATCACTCATGCTTTTGTTCATGTTGGTGATGGCATGCAGTGGCTGCTTGTGCTTTGATTTTATCTTGTGCAATCTCAGCTTGATGCAAAGGTTAGACAGTAATCGTTACACAGAACAAATACAGTGGACAAGCAAAAAAGAGGCTGTAGAATAAATAAAACCAAAGTTCAGTTACTTTACTTCTTAGTCTTATAAATAGCCTCTGTGGTTGATAAGACACACTGTCAGCAAGGAGGAGGTAAGTGGTCAAGAGCATTTGGAGAGCTCACATTTATTATTTCAGCAATATGTGTTTATTTCGTTTACAAATTTTGTAACTGCTCTGCCGGTAGATGCACACACAGTTACATTTTTGATGTGACTGCACTGCGCTGGAAAATAGCATGTGGAGTGTTGGAGCAGTAAAATGTAAATTCTGCTTTGACTTTACGAATCTTATCCAGTTGACGGTATAAAGCAACTGAGTCACTGTAATATCAGGAATTTTAAATTAAAGCCCATGAAAACTTTGCTTATAGTCTTAAGTTTACACAGGCTTAAGTATCTCTTCTAAAAAATTAAATAATAACAACTAAATATGCAGTAATGAAGTAAAAATTAAAATGTTTAAAATTTAATATAAACTTGACAATAAGAAAAAAAAAATCCATAAAAACCCAGAACAACTGTAATCAGATTCTGATTTTAATGTTGGTAAATCCTGTTGTGTGAGCTAAATGAACAGTGCTGCACTTTTCAACTTTTCTTGTAGTTCACCATGATGCGTGCAGCGCAGGGTTTCTGGATCTTATCGGCACTGGTCTGCGTGGTGAGAGGCCATCACCATTTAGGCAATGGCCAGGTCAATGGTCAGGCAGAGCAAGACACTGCACTCGACCCCGGCGCAAACACTGTCTCACTGGTGACTTCAGCAAACAAAGAGTTTGCCTACCGTCTGTACAGGAAGTTAGCAGCTCATGCTGACTCACAGTGCAAGAACATCTTCTACTCACCAGTTAGTGTGTCTGTCGCCTTAGCTACCTTGTCTGTTGGAGCACGGGGGGAGACCCACCGGCAGCTTTTCAGGGGTCTGGGTTTCAACAGCTCCCTACTTACGCAGGCAAATGTAGATCAGGCTTTCCATACACTCCTTGAAACTGCCAAGAAGACATCTCATGACACCAGTGAGGGGACTGCTGTGTTTGTGGATAACCACTTCAAGCCAAACCCTGATTTCCTGAACGTCTTGAAGCAGTCCTACTTCGCAGATGGGTTTAATGTCGACTTCGCCAAGACCACGGAAAGCGCCGATACCATCAATAGGTACGTGGCAGAGAAGACCGGTGGGAAGATAGACAAGCTGGTCGACAGTGTGGATGCAAGGACAGTCATGTATCTCATCAGCTATATCTACTTCAAAGGTAAGAGGTCACACGAAAGGATATATATTTTGTCTCTCTCTTTCATTCCGAGGTCACACCACAGCTGTAATCGTTTCTGCTTATCCCTGTCACACAGGAAAGTGGCAGACTCCATTTGACGCTAAGCTGACCAGAGAGGATGAGTTTAGAGTGGATGAGAACACCAAGGTTCATAGTTGCAACATTCATTCAGAATGAACTTGAGTTACAGTATTTATGCATCACTGTGCATCCTTCATACTGTGTAATTTCCGATTACGGGACTTCATGTTTAAATTGTCATTTCCAGGTTCCAGTTCAGATGATGAATATGGAGGAGGTTGTTGACTACTATTACGACCAATCGATCAACACGTCAGTCCTCCACCTTCCCTTCAACAGCTCCTACTCCATGCTGCTGTTGTTGCCAGGTGACATGGCAACACTAGAGAATGCCATTGACCCAGCCCATGTCACCAAATGGTTGAAGCTGACGGAGTCCAGGTCAGGAGAAATCATCCTTAATTCATCCTCAAATTTTTGTTTTTTAATGTCCTGTCAGATCAGTTATTACTGTCAGATCATTCACTGTTTGTTTGTCTTTTTCCCAATTTTTTTAGCACATATGACATATATGTTCCAAAGTTCTCCATCAAGACTTCCTACAAGCTGAATGATGTGTTGGCTGAAATGGGAATGACAGACATGTTTGGTGATCATGCAGACTTGAGTGGCATTGCCAAAAACCTGGCAGTCTCAGAGGTGAGAACAGAGAGCATGAGGTACTGCATGCACATTTCCTTCACTATATCTCATCCAACTTTCATCTCATACTGCCTCTATTGTGCGTCAGGTTGTGCACAAAGCTACCCTGGATGTGGATGAGGCTGGAGCCACAGCTACAGCTGTTACTGGAATAGGCATCGTACTTACGTCCGTCTTCCATACCCCTGTCCTGAAGTTCAATCGTCCATTTATGGTCGTCATCACTGATCGCATCACAGAAGAGACGCTCTTCATGGGCAAGATTATCAACCCAAACAAATGATGAAGGAAATATTTTGTGTTCTTGCAAATGCAAATGTTTCATCATATAAAGTTAAATGGTTTTAAAATAAAAACATTTAGTCTGTGTCTCTTCCTTTATGACTGATTATGTAGCAAACAGATATACTGTTAATGAGTGGTTGTCTTTTATTTTTATACTTGGTCTGGAGGAAAAATGATATAGAGATGAGATATTATGAACATGCATTCACATTAGCATTTTGGAGTCATTATAACAAAGATGACCTATTATAACCACTAGCAAACAGATATACTGTTAATGAGCGTTTGTTTTACATTAGTTTTGAAGGAAAAATAGTAGAGAGATAAATATCTGAAGGGAATTCACATTAGCATTTGGTTGTCATTAAAACAAAGATCGTCTCTTATAACAACCGCAATCAATTCAGGGTAAACGGGGACAGTGCAACGAACATTCCAACAATTTGTTTGTTTAGCCAAACACCAACCAAAGTAAACTGTGTTTTTCGCCCAAACACACCTGAAGAGTCGACCTTCCACATAACCTCATAGATCACATTTTATTTTTCCTGTCAATGCAGCGTGAACGAAAATGATGGCAGAACCTGGCGCTGCTCACTCCACAGCGACGGGCGCAGCCGGAAAAGAGAGGCGGAGTGAGAGCTCCTCGGCCCCGAGCCTGTGCCCGCCCATCACGGCGATTAGCCCGGTTCGCCCCGGCTCGGCCTCATTCAGTCATTTCCTGATTCCGACCGAGCGACTGGCGCTGCCGCACGGAAAAAGAAAAAGAAAACAAAAACCAAAACAGCCGACGGCGTCGTGTTAGCGGCGCGGACCGACGAGCGGCCGAGAGACGCGACCTCTGGCCTGTTAACGGCGCGTTTGCGGCTATGGCGGATGACAGGACGGCGGCCGGGGAGCGCGTTTAGCCGATGCGTCGTCACCAAACGCAGTCAGGTCTGGAGTCTGGCTGGCCCTCGACGTGTGGCCCGGGAAGTAAAAACGGCAGCTGGGATACTATGGTTAGTGAGCGACCACGTCTCCGAGGGGTCCCGGGGATGGGGGGGGTGGGTTCGGGGCGGGGGTGGCCCGCCGCCCGCCGCCCTCCGCCCGCCCGCCGGGGGGGTCGTTTTAATATTTTCAAACAAACTACACGTGTCCGTACGGACAAACGTCGTCGCCCAGCTCGGCGGCGCAGAGCTCCGTCCGTGCTAGCCGGGCGGCTAGCGGGGGGCTAGCTGGCGTTATGTAATAGTTAGCGCTGCCCTGCTAGTTCGGCTTTTAGCCCGAGTTTGTCACGTTTATCTGGACGTGACGACGGTGGGACGGATGGTACGGCCGCGTGTGTTTCAGTATAATTAAGCGTAATATCAAATATCCAGCGTGGCTCCTTCGGTAAAACTGCACGGGTGTGAATCTGCTCTGGATAAAACTGACCCGGCAAGTAATGAACGAGTCAGTGCCACTCTGGACTCTCTGGTTGTTGTATTTCCCGGGATAAGCCGTGGAAAGCATGTGGTTTACACCTTCCTGTGTGCGAGTTTGTACCAATCACAGCTCAGATTATAAAATACTGGTTCTTGACGAGAGAGAGAGAGGGAGAGAGATGCCCTCTGGAAATAACGCTCCTTCTGTGGTATTCTGTGTTCGCAGGACGCTCCTCAGTATACAGGCTACCCTTCAGACTACTGGTATCCTCAGTCTCATTCCACAGGACACTATGCAAATACTTATCCCTCGGGATCAGATGTTCAGCCACAGTACAATCCACAGGTACAGCTCATGATGCAACATAACCTGGTCCTCTGAGTCCCAGGATGTAGGAGTAAATCCACTCATCGCCTTAAGTCTCTTAAGTGCTTTCACATTTCCCCTCACGTTTCATAACTGTCAGACACTGTGTTACATCGGTGTGATGCATACATTTACAATGTCGTCTCTTATCATTAACCCCCCCCCCCTTTGTGCTTTTCATTTCAGGTAATGCCCGGAGGTTATCCAAATGGCCATGGTGTATACAGCCCAGTGCAGAGTCAATATTCAACAAGTGGTTTCCACCCATCCAACCCTTTCTACTGTGCTGACCCTCGGAGAACGGCACCAGGCCCTTATCCTAACCAGGGCTGTCCAGCGGAGCAGAGCAGTGGGCCATCTGGCCAGCCACACTCTCAACACCAACATCATCACTATCCTGGCCCACACTGTCAAGGGGTGAGTTCATATAAAAAACACGTTTCAGTCAAATGTAGAGAAAAAAAAATGATAAATGTTACATGAAATTGAATTATCTTTGACTGTACTACCCAGTGAGATATTTTGTAAAAGAAAACATTTGCTTGGTCCTTTTATAATGAACCGAAGTTACCTTCACACCCAGTGGAAACTGAATATTTTTAGAAATACTACATATACCTGTCCCTCTTCTGCTCTCAGGCTCCCGGATATCCTCCTGGACCGTACCCTCACTATAGTGAAAGCGGTCATGCAATGCCTCCAAACCCGCCATACCCCACTGGCCAGTCTCTCCATCCCAGTCCTCAGGCCGAAGGGTGGGCACACTCTGGTGCATATGCACCCTCACAGCAGCAATGGCAGCCAGGCCAGCAACCTCCGCAAAATCACTATGGAAATCCTGTCCGTCCACCGCATCCTCCGGCATGGCCGGGGACCGGAACTGGAGCTCCGCCACCTTATCAACCAAAGGTTAGATTCTATAGCTTTTTAGGTGTGCTGTTCATTTTCCAAAAGATTTTTTTTTGGTTTTGTTCATTAATTGAGGTAAAAGGAAAAAGAGGCTGATATGAAACACAGAGTATTACATCCTCAAGAGATGGACCAAAAAAATGGTATTGATAAATTTAGATAAGGTACAATTACATATTACACTTGTTTTGATCTGAATTTTATCAGCTATAACTATGATGACACATGTTTGGTTTGGGTTCATGACATCTGATCTCCTTGGCAGTGCCATCAGGTGTTAAAAAATAAATTTAGTTTGCATCATTTCTGTGAATCTAGTACTAATAGTCAAAATTACGTAGAAGACATGAAACCCACGAGAGTTATTATCAGGTCTCCCCTTAGGGAAATGCAGTAATGTTCTGAGAATTATAGCTCAAAAAACAACTTTCACTACAGTACAGACATAAATTATTTAAATAAATCTATAAAATGTACAAATGCTGTGCTTATATGTGAAATATCTTAAGTAATTATTTTTTTTTTAATCACTTTAGGACCAACAGCACCAACGTGCCCCACAAGTGGGACCTAAACCCAGGCCGACCCCATCCCCAAATCCCCCCAGTGGAAAGCCTGCAGAAAGAAATTCACCTCCCCAAATGTACAACAAAACCCGGAGAGGTGAGCCTAATCCTTCCCAAGGTGAGCCCCCACCGTCTGCCCTGTCTCAAGCTTCAGGTCAGGCTGGACTTCAGCCCCTGAGTGATAACCCTGGCCTTGCCAAGGTCCAGCTGGTCATGGCCAGAGTGCTACTGCTTCAGGAAGATGTTGATGAGTTTGTTGGCAAAAAGACAGACAAGAGTTACCGCTGTCTGGAGGAACTGCTGACCAAAGAGCTGCTGGAGCTGGACTCTGTGGAGACTCGGGGACAAGAGAATGTCCGGCAGGCCCGAAAGGAGGCTGTGCAGAGGATCCAGGCCATTCTGGACCAGCTGGAGAGGAAAGCTTTCTGAACTGGACTAATTTATTGGTTTGCGGGTCACTAAGTCTTGCTGTTTTCTCCTTCAAGATCTTCCATGGACACAGTGGGGGTCTAGTCTTGTTCTTCAGAGCTGTTATCTTTAGGTGTTTTTGTTGTTTTTGTTTTTTTTTGTTGTTGTTTTTTTCTCTCAGCCACCATGATATAAAATGCCTGAAGTAACTGGCATGGACCCAATAACAAGAGCAATTACTGGTACATGGAATCAAACTTTTAAAGCCTAATTATGCTGGTATGAGTGACATAGGGGTAGTAGAAGTGCAGACTGATGTTTGTGCGTATGTTAAGACTTTCAGCCCCAGTGAGTGACTGTGCTGGCTACACAACCTGACACTCTTGCTCTGCTTATCTTTTATGTCATGCCTTCGCCAGCAAATTGCAGGGCAGAGTCACCGGTGGATGGATTTATTTCATGCCACATTGCAAGTGTTAGTTGTCTCTAACCTGTGATACAGATTCAGATTATCGTCATGCTGTCCTTCAGGATTGTGGGTCGGCTTTAATCTGATCCTACATCTTAACACTTGCACTTCCGTAGCTGTCATTACATTTTACAGATGATATGCATGATCATGATATTATCCTTGCCCTGGATAAGGTCCATACACTTAGTTTCCCACACTTATGTCTTCATGTCTCCACAGGAATAGATGCAGTGCTTTCCTTTTCAATTGTGCTCCCAGCCCTGCATGCACTGTAATGTCAGATAAGCACTCAGTACAGTCATAACATCTCCAAGCTCATAATTGGACCTAGAGTGTAGCAGATTAGTGAAACCCCCCAAAGATTACTGTCCCCATTACTCCATCTTTTGAATGAAACTGCTTCCAGAGTGAGGACCTAGAATCAGACCTACATATGAATGCCATGTATTACAAGATAGGAACTGCTATTAATACAGATAAGAGGAAATAGTCAAGAATAACCTGAAAATCTGTTAAATTGTGTTATTTTTCTCCCTTTTTGAAAACTTTGAACACTGTTCACACTATTCATAAGACTAAGCAAGTGAATTGTATTTTCAACAGCAAGTGTTCAATCTGTTGCTGTAAAAAAAAAACAAAAAAAACAAAAAAAAAACTGGACATACTTTTACATTTTCAGTAATTTGTCCTTTAGGAAAGTGTTGGTCACAGCAGTTTGATCACATCTACTTTGATCTTGTTTCTGTTTTCTCTAGCACTAATATCTTCATTTTATCAAATCCAGATTTGCACCACAATGCATTTTCTTGTGTAGAGAGAATCTTTTTTTCCCAATCATTCTTAATAGGTTGATTCAGGAAAAAAATGAGTGCCATATATCAGGGGATGGTTTTATATAATTACAAAAAATAATAAAATAAGATCACAAGCTTTGCATGGAAAAAACAAATCCTCTGTCACATGTGTTCATTTTTTGTGCAGTTTAGTTTCTGTTTAGATGGAGGGTATCTTTAAAGTTTCAGATGTGATGCATGTTTCCAACACAAGGTGGGAATCTGTGCTTGGTAAATACTGAAGTAATCACAAGTGAGGAAAAAAACAAGAAATGATTAAATGTCAGTATATTTTTACCCTGTGATCAAATTAATTTAATTTTTTTCTTTGTTAAACTGTATTTAAATCCAAAATATAGTTAACAGAGTAATTTGCTCTAAGGTGAAACATTAAGTTGTCTGTGGCTAGTGGCTACAGATAAACAAACTTATTTATTAAACAGAAATAAAGACTATTATTATTATTATTATTATTATTATTATTATTATTATTATAAAAATGAGAGTTTTTTGTTTGGTTTCTTTTTGTTTGTTTTTTTGGTCAAGTGAAAACTGTTGCTGGGGTCCACACTCCCTACAGCTGCCAGACAGCTTTCAGATCTTTAAATAGACTGCTATTTTGATTCAAACGCATAACACAGGCCACTGAAGGCTTGAGGCACTCAAGCCAGTTTTAATTTGAGGGTCAAGTGGCCTCACCACACGTAGGACACCTTGTAGTGTGTAAATCTGAGGCAAAGAAGCCTAAGAATAAAATCACCTGCACTAATCTGCTCCGTTTTTGACGTACTGAAGCCGTGTGAAGCCACATGCAAGACTTGTTTTGTTTTTTTTTTCCTCGCTAAAAAGGAGTTTTTCTGTTTTTAAATTTTGGCGTACTTCTAATGGAATTCTTTGGATAAGATAGAACTGCAATATTACATCAGATGTCCGGCTTGACTCATGAGCAGAAGAAATAATGTCATATACATCTAAACTTCCTGCATCTTGGAATGACAAACCCCCGTCTCGGAAAGTGGAAATTGATCTGAGTTCACCAGGTCTTGCGGTATTTGAGTTAGAAAAACTCTTGTTTACTGGCAAAGCCATCATCAGCCATGCAGATGAAGTGTGGCCAAGACTTTATGTTGGTGACCAGTAAGTAACTCCCTCTTTTCTATTGGTACAAACCCATAGGACTGGTACACAAAAATGTAGCCTTGTAACTTCTTACTGAATTTTAAGACAGAAAAAGAGGGCCTTTTTTTTCTTTTTTTAACAAATATCACAAAGTTTGGAATCCAATTCAGAGTCCACATATGTGAAGGAGCTGAAGTGGTCATAGATCAGATTTAAATGCAGAATGAGTAACTTCAGATCCCTTCATTCCACATTGGGAAGAGTCATAAACTATAGCTACAATATGTGAGTTTCCACTGATACTTGGGCAGTATCAGTCCATCACTATGAAATACAATGTATGCAAATGGTTCATTAGGAACCCCCTGAAAGATTTCACTATATGTGCTACCTATTGTCAGATTCTCAGAGAGTGTTGTTTCTTTCAGACAGAGTGCAGAGAACAAGGCTGATCTGTCCAAGCATCACATCACACACATCCTGAATGCTGCTCACAGTAAACGCAGAGGACAGCCAGATATCTATGAGGGCATGAACATTACCTACATGGGCATAGAGGCTCATGACTCCTGTGGCTTTGATATGAGTGTCAACTTCCATGCAGCAGCAAACTTTATCCACAGGGCTCTCAGCAGAGGAGGTGAGTGGGGAGGCAGTCAGATTTGCTGTCTTTTTAGAAATGAATGGTGCAATATAATGTTTTCTCTGATTCTCAGGCAAAGTGCTGGTGCATTGTCATGTAGGAGTGAGCCGCTCTGCCACCCTGGTCCTTGCTTACCTAATGCTGAAGCAGAACCTGACCCTTGTGGAGGCCATTTGTGCTGTGAAAGATAACCGTGGTGTAATCCCAAATCGAGGATTCCTCAGACAGCTCATCAAACTAGATGGCCAGCTGTTTGGCGCACATCATTGATTCCTGTCTAATAGTATCACTAGTCAGCTTTCATGGGTCCAGAACACAATGAAAAATAAGCCAAAGACAGCTCAAGTATATGCCATAACATTATAAAGATGAGTTACAGAAATACCCTTGTATGGTTGCATACATCCTTTCTACTATCAGTAAATCTAAATTTGTTTTTGAAAAGGGATTTACAGCATCTGATCCTTACCGGGATCATGTTTTAATTGCCATGAATTTGAAGGTAAATATTTCTATTCCTTCAGTTTGTATATGGTAAACAGATTGAAGTTTAACATTAAAAAGATGAATCTGATGCAGCCTTTGTTGAATGACTGACGTTAAGTTTAATTTAGACGTCTGCACGTCTTACATACCAAACAGTGGATGGATTTCAGTGTATGGTAGAGTATGATGCAGAGTTTGGGCTCCAGACTGCGATCATCACTCATGCTTTTGTTCATGTTGGTGATGGCACGCAGTGGCTGCTTGTGCTTTGATTTATCCTTTGCAATCTCAGCTTGATGCAAAGGTTAGACAGTAATCATTACACAGAACAAATACAGTGGACAAGCAAAAAAGAGGCTGTAGAATAAATAAAACCAAAGTTCAGTTACTTAGTCTTATAAATAGCCTCTGTGGTTGATAAGACACACTGTCAGCCAGGAGGAGGTAAGTGGTCAAGAGCATTTGGAGAGCTCACATTTATTATTTCAGCAACATGTGTTTATTTCGTTTACAAATTGTGTAACTGCTCTGCCGGTAGATGCACACACAGTTACATTTTTGATGTGACTGCACTGCGCTGGAAAATAGCATGTGGAGTGTTGGAGCAGTAAAATGTAAATTCTGCTTTGACTTTACGAATCTTATCCAGTTGACGGTATAAAGCAACTGAGTCACTGTAATATCAGGAATTTTAAATTAAAGCCCATGAAAACTTTGCTTGTAGTCTTAAGTTTACACAGGCTTAAGTATCTCTTCTAAAAAATTAATCACAACTAAATATGCAGTAATGAAGTAAAAATTAAAAAAAAAAAAATCCATAAACAAAAACCCAGAACAACTGTAATCAGATTCTGATTTTAATGTTGCTAAATCCTGTTTGTGTGAGCTAAATGAACAGTGCTGCACTTTTCAACTTTTCTTGTAGTTCACCATGATACGTGCAGCGCAGGTTTTCTGGATCTTATCGGCACTGGTCTGCGTGGTGAGAGGCCATCACCATTTAAGCAACGGCCAGGTCAATGGTCAGGCAGAGCAAGACACTGCACTCGACCCCGGCGCAAACACTGTTTCACTGGTGACTTCAGCAAACAAAGAGTTTGCCTACCGTCTGTACAGGAAGTTAGCAGCTCATGCTGACTCACAGGGCAAGAACATCTTCTACTCACCAGTTAGTGTGTCTGTCGCCTTAGCTACCTTGTCTGTTGGAGCACGGGGGGAGACCCACCGGCAGCTTTTCAGGGGTCTGGGTTTCAACAGCTCCCTACTTACACAGGCAAATGTAGATCAGGCTTTCCATACACTCCTTGAAACTGCCAAGAAGACATCTCATGACACCAGTGAGGGGACTGCTGTGTTTGTGGATAACCACTTCAAGCCAAACCCTGATTTCCTGAACGTCTTGAAGCAGTCCTACTTCGCAGATGGGTTTAATGTCGACTTCGCCAAGACTACGGAAAGCGCCGATACCATCAATAGGTACGTGGCAGAGAAGACCGGTGGGAAGATAGACAAGCTGGTCGACAGTGTGGATGCAAGGACAGTCATGTATCTCATCAGTTATATCTACTTCAAAGGTAAGAGGTCACACGAAAGGATATATGGTTTGTCTCTCTCTTTCATTCCGAGGTCACACCACAGCTGTAATCGTTTCTGCTTATCCCTGTCAAACAGGAAAGTGGCAGACTCCATTTGACGCTAAGCTGACCAGAGAGGATGAGTTTAGAGTGGATGAGAACACCAAGGTTCATAGTTGCAACATTCATTCAGAATGAACTTGAGTTACAGTATTTATGCATCACTGTGCATCCTTCATACTGTGTAATTTCCGATTACGGGACTTCATGTTTAAATTGTCATTTCCAGGTTCCAGTTCAGATGATGAATATGGAGGAGGATGTTGACTACTATTACGACCAATCGATCAACACGTCAGTCCTCCACCTTCCCTTCAACAGCTCCTACTCCATGCTGCTGTTGTTGCCAGGTGACATGGCAACACTAGAGAATGCCATTGACCCAGCCCATGTCACCAAATGGCTGAAGTGGATGAAGTCCAGGTCAGGAGAAATCATCCTTAAATCATCCTCAAATTTTTTTCTAATGTCCTTTCAGATCAGTTATTACTGTCAGATAATTCAATATTTGTTTGTCTTTTCCCCAATGTTATTTAGGAGATATCACATATATGTTCCAAAGTTCTCCATCAAGACTTCCTACAAGCTGAATGATGTGTTGGCTGAAATAGGAATGACAGACATGTTTGGTGATCATGCAGACTTGAGTGGCATTGCAGAAGGGCAAAACCTGGCAGTCTCAGAGGTGAGAACAGAGAGCATGAGGTACTGCATGCACATTTCCTTCACTATATCTCATCCAACTTTCATCTCATACTGCCTCTATTGTGCGTCAGGTTGTGCACAAAGCTACCCTGGATGTGGATGAGGCTGGAGCCACAGCTACAGCTGCTACTGGAGTACGCATCACACTTCTGTCCTTCCGTCAAATCCCTGTCCTGAAGTTCAATCGTCCATTTATGGTCGTCATCACTGATCGCATCACAAAAGAGACGCTCTTCATGGGCAAGATTATCAACCCAAACAAATGATGAAGGAAATATTTTGTGTTCTTGCAAATGCAAATGTTTCATCATATAAAGTTAAATGGTTTTAAAATAAAAACATTTAGTCTGTGTCTCTTCCTTTATGACTGATTATGTAGCAAACAGATATACTGTTAATGAGTGGTTGTTTTTTATTTTTATACTTGGTCTGGAGGAAAAATGATATAGAGATGAGATATTATGAACATGCATTCACATTAGCATTTTGGAGTCATTATAACAAAGATGACCTATTATAACCACTACAATAGATTTAGGGCCTATGGAGCATTTTTAAAATTCATCCTACATGAGTTTGTTCTTTAATCTCTTCCTCAGTATTTGACTGAGCACTGGAACATTTCTACTTCATCTCCATCTTTCCCTCCTATGGTAAATAAAGAGATTCCAGTCAGAAAAGCATGGATATATTTCTCTCATTATATAAGAAATCATTTTGTATACACACCCTTCATTCTGACATATTGTGTCATGTATGTATGTGAGGTTTTGCATGTATTTTCTGAAATCATGCGTTGCCTAGGTTGCTTATTAACTTAAAAGGTGAACATTGCAGAGATGGCAGGTTCATCCGAACTTTACAGAAGTGTAGGCTCTGGGGACTGGGTGGGTATCATACGTGGCCCTTATCAGGAAGCCCAGCCTTGCTTGGGGCAGCCTCCATATGTCGGCCATGTGCTTTCCCTGTAGATGACAATTTCCCAGGTTGTCCATCTCTCTTGCTGGCGTTGGGACACAGCTCTGATCTTGTAGCCTTCCTCTTCCATTTACAAATTCAGAGATTACCGTCTCTTCCCTCTCCCTCTTGGAGGATTTGACCACATCTTGGGTATTGTTCCCCATCCAAAACCCACCTTGCCTTGCTATAACAATCCCACCGTCCCCCGATGTTTGAGACGGGTCATGTCCAGTGCAAACTTAGGGCCTGGCATTTTGGACAGACCAGTCAAGTGAGACTTTCAGTTGGAACACAAGCCTCACTTTCTCCTTTTTGTAACCCAAGCTGACGGTATTTAGCGGAAGCCTCAGGATGTTTTTTCCAAACAGTGATAATTTAGAAAGACATCGAGGAAGACCTAGCCAGTTGCAGAGGAAGTTGTTGGCCTTTGCATCCATTTTCAGGGCTATTGTTGCAGTAAAGTCACACAGTTTGAGGGGCTACATCAAGCACATGTACAGGATGAACTGGTGGCACCAAACCTTGAATTTGTGAGGTTCAGAGTTCTGGTCAATCTTCGTCAGTCCACTGGAGAGCTGGGATGTGACTTAGTCAGACATGTGCTTGTTGGGCAAGTCAACTTTGTATAGCCTTCCATGGCTTGTCACTGACTGGTCGACTAAATGTGGGATTTCCTCACCAACCACTGAAAAGGAGATGCTGTCACGCCTGACTCCTTTCCTGATTGAGAGACTGTGGGACTTGGCTGGTTTTATCTTCATCGGAGCCTGGGTTAACAAGTTAACAGCTCCTCAAGGCTTTTCAGGAGTCTGGAGGTGCACGCTGCAGTATGAAGGAGGGTGGTAACATCATCAATCTAGCTCCTCAGGGTGGGGAGTTGCTGATTTGACTGGGATCTGACAACTCTAATATTGATGCTTGCAAATCCTGCTGTGAACAGGATGGTACAGATTGACCAACACATTGCTATCCCTTTCTCCAGCCGGTGCCAACCAGTTGATATCTCTGAGATTGTGTAGCAGGCATGGAAGTCGTTGAAGTAGTTTCCTACTAGGCCCCGGATGGTTGAATGTGAAAGAAGCTGAGAGTGAACTTGATTACTGGCTGGGGGAAAGACCAGTAGGTATTGCTCCAGCGCCTGCTTAGTGGTCTGCTGCATTACATTCCTTCCTCACCTCAAGCAGACCTCAGGCATACTTGAGAGGGCCCCGGACGAAGTTTGCCCATGTTTTCACCTTGGGGCTGCTACATTTCCTGATCCTTTCAGCTCATCTCAGGTGTGCAAGGCTGGCTTTGATCTGGTCCCACAAGCTCCTCAAGCTCTCCTTTTCCTGGTCCTTGGATTTCTACGACTTCTTGTGGGGGGCGATGTTCCTTAACCAGCTGCAGAATTTCTCTCTCCCCTCTCCCGCACTGTTTGGGCAAGGACCTCTTCTGCGGCATCTGTCCACATCTTTCCTTGCCTTCTTGATAAAAGGTACACCGGATGATGTTCAGTTTGGAGGTTGTGCTACCTTTAAGTGAGTTCTAGAGGGTTGTATGTAGTTTGTGGTCAAAACTTCTCCATACTTCATTGTTGCTGGCTTTTAACCATTTGACTTTGGGTTTTTCGCTTAGCTTCTCTGCTGATCCTCTTGTGGGTTTTGCACTAGTTGATGCAAACCCTGTTGGAAAGACTGGGCATGCTCCTTCTGGACAGTGAAGGGCAGGGATGGAATCTATAGCTCTGTAGTTCTTAACCTGGCGATGGTTCCTCCTTGTCTGATGTGTTCCTGTAGTGCTAACTTGAGTCTGGTTGCTGTTATCACTTTTTACTTTCCCCTGGTGGATTCATATGCCCAGGTAAGTTGTCACTTTGGACCACCCACAGCCACATTCCCTTAGGATCCTTTGTTTTGTTTGCCATTGTCATGCCACCTGTTGCATGTTATCCATCCTGATTGGTCAATCTTCCATCTTGCCTCTCGATGGACCTTCTGGCTATTTGCTCCTTATTCTGTTTGTAGTTTGTTTAGGGAGTCCATGTAGCAGATGCTTCATGGACGTGTGGCCTGGGTAACTTGCCCCTCCACCCCCTGCCAGCCCACCAGACTTTCCTGGAAGACAACTGCTCTATTAGCAGAAGTCATTGGCAAGATAGATAATCTAGATGTGAGCACTCATGATTGGAATGGGAATGACAGACATGTTTGGTGATCATGCAGACTTGAGGGGCATTGCAGAGAGGCAAAACCTGGCAGTCTCAGAGGTGAGGACAGACAGCACGTGGTATTGAATGCAAATTTCCTTCATTATATTTTTATACAACTTCCATCATTGCCTCTATTGTACCTCAGATTGTGGACAAAGATAACCTTGATGTGAATGAGGCCAGAGACACAACTTCAGCTGCTGCAGGCAGTAGCATCAGCCACATGCCCCTCCTTGAAATCTGTCTGAAAATTCAACCATCAATTTATGGTTATCATCACTGACTACACCACAGGAGAGACACTCTTCGTTGGTAAGATTATCAACCCTCACGAATCCTGGGTTTTGATCTGAGTGTCAATGTCCAGGGAGTGAGCCGCTCTGCCACCCTGGTCCTTGCTTACCTAATGCTGAAGCAGAACCTGACCCTTGTGGAGGCCATTTGTGCTGTGAAAGATAACCGTGGTGTAATCCCAAATCGAGGATTCCTCAGACAGCTCATCAAACTAGATGGCCAGCTGTTTGGCGCACATCATTGATTCCTGTCTAATAGTATCACTAGTCAGCTTTCATGGGTCCAGAACAAAATGAAAAATAAGCCAAAGACAGCTCAAGTATATGCCATAACATTATAAAGATGAGTTACAGAAATACCCTTGTATGGTTGCATACATCCTTTCTACTATCAGTAAATCTAAATTTGTTTTTGAAAAGGGATTTACAGCATCTGATCCTTACCGGGATCATGTTTTAATTGCCATGAATTTGAAGGTAAATATTTCTATTCCTTCAGTTTGTATATGGTAAGCAGATTGAAGTTTAACATTAAAAAGTTGAATCTGATGCAGCCTTTGTTGAATGACTGACGTTAAGTTTAATTTAGACGTCTGCACGTCTTACAAACCAAACAGTGGATGGATTTCAGTGTGTGGTAGAGTATGATGCAGAGTTTGGGCTCCAGACTGCGATCATCACTCATGCTTTTGTTCATGTTGGTGATGGCATGCAGTGGCTGCTTGTGCTTTGATTTTATCTTGTGCAATCTCAGATTGATGCAAAGGTTAGACAGTAATCATTACACAGAACAAATACAGTGGGCAAGCAAAATAGAGGCTGTAGAATAAATAAAACCAAAGTTCAGTTACTTTACTTCTTAGTCTTATAAATAGCCTCTGAGGTTGATAAGACACACTGTCAGCAAGGAGGAGGTAAGTGGTCAAGAGCATTTGGAGAGCTCACATTTATTATTTCAGCAACATGTGTTTATATCGTTTACAAATTGTGTAACTACTCTGCCGGTAGATGCACACACAGTTACATTTTTGATGTGACTGCACTGCGCTGGAAAATAGCATGTGGAGTGTTGGAGCAGTAAAATGTAAATTCTGCTTTGACTTTACGAATCTTATCCAGTTGACGTTATAAAGCAACTGAATCATTGTAATATCAGGAATTTTAAATTAAAGCCCATGAAAACTTTGCTTATAGTCTTAAGTTTACACAGGCTTAAGTATCTCTTCTAAAAAATTAATCACAACTAAATATGCAGTAATGAAGTAAAAATTAAAATGTTTAAAATTTCATGTAAAATTGACAATAAGAAAAACAAAAAATCCATAAACAAAAACCCAGAACAACTGTAATCAGATTCTGATTTTAATGTTGCTAAATCCTGTTGTGTGAGCTAAATGAACAGTGCTGCACTTTTCAACTTTTCTTGTAGTTCACCATGATACGTGCAGCGCAGGTTTTCTGGATCTTATCGGCACTGGTCTGCGTGGTGAGAGGCCATCACCATTTAAGCAACGGCCAGGTCAATGGTCAGGCAGAGCAAGACACTGCACTCGACCCCGGCGCAAACACTGTTTCACTGGTGACTTCAGCAAACAAAGAGTTTGCCTACCGTCTGTACAGGAAGTTAGCAGCTCATGCTGACTCACAGGGCAAGAACATCTTCTACTCACCAGTTAGTGTGTCTGTCGCCTTAGCTACCTTGTCTGTTGGAGCACGGGGGGAGACCCACCGGCAGCTTTTCAGGGGTCTGGGTTTCAACAGCTCCCTACTTACGCAGGCAAATGTAGATCAGGCTTTCCATACACTCCTTGAAACTGCCAAGAAGACATCTCATGACACCAGTGAGGGGACTGCTGTGTTTGTGGATAACCACTTCAAGCCAAACCCTGATTTCCTGAACGTCTTGAAGCAGTCCTACTTCGCAGATGGGTTTAATGTCGACTTCGCCAAGACTACGGAAAGCGCCGATACCATCAATAGGTACGTGGCAGAGAAGACCGGTGGGAAGATAGACAGGCTGGTCGAATGTGTGGATGCAAGGACAGTCATGTATCTCATCAGCTATATCTACTTCAAAGGTAAGAGGTCACACGAAAGGATATATGGTTTGTCTCTCTCTTTCATTCCGAGGTCACACCACAGCTGTAATCGTTTCTGCTTATCCCTGTCAAACAGGAAAGTGGCAGACTCCATTTGACGCTAAGCTGACCAGAGAGGATGAGTTTAGTGTGGATGAGAACACCAAGGTTCATAGTTGCAACATTCATTCAGAATGAACTTGAGTTACAATATTTATGCATCACTGTGCATCCTTCATACTGTGTAATTTCCGATTACGGGACTTGAATATGGATGAATATGGAGGAGGTTGTTGACTACTATTACGACCAATCGATCAACACGTCAGTCCTCCACCTTCCCTTCAACAGCTCCTACTCCATGCTGCTGTTGTTGCCAGGTGACATGGCAACACTAGAGAATGCCATTGACCCAGCCCATGTCACCAAATGGTTGAAGCTGACGGAGTCCAGGTCAGGAGAAATCATCCTTAATTCATCCTCAAATTTTTGTTTTTTAATGTCCTGTCAGATCAGTTATTACTGTCAGATCATTCACTGTTTGTTTGTCTTTTTCCCAATTTTTTTTAGCACATATGACATATATGTTCCAAAGTTCTCCATCAAGACTTCCTACAAGCTGAATGATGTGTTGGCTGAAATGGGAATGACAAACATGTTTGGTGATCATGCAGACTTGAGTGGCATTGCAGATGGGAAAAACCTGGCAGTGTCAAAGGTGAGAACAGAGAGCACAAGGTACTGTATGCACATTTCCTTCAGTATATTTCATTCAACTTTCATCTCATACTGCCTCTATTGTGCATCAGGTTGTGCACAAAGCTACCCTGGATGTGGATGAGGCTGGAGCCACAGCTACAGCTGCTACTGGCATTGAGATCGTAGAAGTATTCTTCCCTGTAATCCCTGTCCTGAAGTTCAATCGTCCATTTATGGTCGTCATCACTGATCGCATCACAGAAGAGACGCTCTTCATGGGCAAGATTATCAACCCAAACAAATGAAGGAAATATTTTGTGTTTGCCTTGCAAATACTTTTGTACAGTAATTAATTTTTGGTTTTGAGGAAAAATGATATAGAGATGAAATATTCTAAACATGCATGCACATTAGCATTTTGGAGTCATTATAACAAAGATGACCTATTATAACCACTACAATAAATTTAGGGCCTATGGAGCATATTTAAAATTCTTCTTACATCAGTTTATTCTTTAGTCCCTTCTTCAGTATTTGACTGAGCACTGGAACATTTCTACTTCATTTCCATCTTTCCCTCCTATGTTAAAGAACGAGATTCCATTTTGAAACCATTTTGTATACACACCCTTCATTCTGACATATTGTGTCATGTATGTATGCGAGGTTTTGGATGTATTTTCTGAAATCATACGTTGCTTAGGTTGGTTGTTAATTTAAAAGGTGAACATTGGTTATATAATATATGAACAGGTCTTAAAATGACATGTCATGTCACCGAAAATATAACACAATATATCTTCTCAGGTATTACCAACTGCTTCTTCATTGTGAATGGATGGTCATTCACCATATTAGAAATAGTATTGTTTAGGTGACGAGCTAGTTTTAAAGCAATAAAACACAATCAAACCTATTTCAATCATAATATTGTCTTTTTTCCAACTTGATAAAACCCCCAAATTAACTCATGTAGTTATGCAATGTAACAGCTTCTGATAAAATGTGAAAACAAAGATGGCGATTGACAGCTGCTTGACCAAGGAAATGCTGTTACCAAAAGGGACATACTGGAGTAATAATGTATGTATGTAATTTATGTAATTTTTAGAACCAATCAGCAGAGGGGGAGGGACTGTACCAATGTACTATATCACAGCATCTAGAAATTGGTGGTACTAATCATTAGAAAGATCGGAAATATATGGCAGTGTGCAAGCTTCAGTCCATCAACTACACATACATAAACTGTATATTCTGAGTATGGCTCTATTACTTAATTATTTTACCATCAGGTTCCGTTTCAGACCCATGGATTCAGTTTAACCCGCCGACTGTGGGTGGCAGCAACACGCTTTATGAGTCTGGTCCGCTCGAAACAATAATTCTCACGAAGAAGAAGTTTTGCGGCGTCTGATTGGACAGCTCCGAGCTGTTTCAGACATGGCCGAAACCGTGGGACAAGGAGCACAGGACGGGCCGTATTTTCGTAAAGAAAGAATAAAATACAGCCCCGAGGAGGAAACCAGGCTAGAAAAGCAACATTTCTGGAGAATAATCGATGCTTTTAGGTTTTACAGGTACAATAAAAATGCTTCAGAAATGAAGAAGGAGCCGGACAACGACAGTTATTGTAAATAAACAATGTTAGCAAATAGCAAAGGATAGATAACTGGGCTCCGAGGGAAACTTCTAACTGTGCTAGTTTATTCAAGTGTGGGTCAGTGCTTCCCACAGTAAAGTCGACTTTGTATTTAAACAGGTTTTTGATAATTTTCTGAGTTTGGCTCCCCTCATGCCATGGCAACAATTTCTATCCGTGGTCACCCCCTTTTCTCCAAGATGCCATGTGTTAAAATAAACTTAAAGGAGAAATAATGTGATGTAGCAGTCTCACTTGAAAGAGATTAAAAAAAAAAAGAGTAAACAATGGACGGAGGGGTTGAATCCATACTATATCAATAAGCAGTTTAAATCAGGCCTTACACCTACTTATTGTGTATTGTTATATTCCCTGTTTGAGTCCACCTGCAAGAAAACACTTGTGAAACTTTGCTTTTATGCATATTTGTTTTGTTTGTTTATTTTAAAAAAAAAAATCAGGGTCCATGTCCACGAGCAGGTCAAACGTGCTGAGCGTCAGTTTCGGAGTCTACCGCAGCACCACCAGAATTTACTTCCAGGTGTTTTGTCCAACCTGGCCCGGATCAGCCAGTGTGTGGACCATAACCAGGAGGTGCTGCAGGCCATAGTTCACAACAGTCTCAACATGTTTGAGAACATCGGGTATGGCGAGAGGGTAAGGCTTGACCAAACCAGGTGCTGTGCAGATATTCAGACAGTTAGATATACAGATACTTTCTAGTTAATTTATTGTAACTTACTTGTAAAGAATTTATGTAGATGAATAGGTCTTCATTCTTCTGTCAGGAGGATCCGAGGAAGGTGCGCCCCTCCTCTACGTTTGACATGGACAAGCTTAAGTCCACCATAAAGCAGTTTGTCAGAGACTGGAGTGAGGCAGGCCAGGCTGAGAGGGACTCCTGCTACCAGCCCATCATCCAAGAGATCCAAAGACTCTTCCCAAGTGACCAATAGTAGGAAACACACGCTTCCTTAGACAAGCACATGCATGCTAAAACAGGGAGGCTGTATATTTTGCAAAAGCATTCATAGAATCAAAAAGAAATAAAGGCATATTGTTACATAATGAAACAAATGAACACTTTTTCCATTTGCTATGAAAAATTGCAGTCTCTGATAATGTGACTTACTCTGTGTTTTCCATGTGATATGTGCATTTTATGCATTTTATTATGTCAGTGATGTGTCTAAGGTCAGCGTGCTGGTTCCGGGTGCCGGGCTTGGCCGTCTTGCCTGGGAGATAGCTCGGCTGGGTTATATTTGTCAGGGAAACGAATGGAGCTTCTTCATGCTCTTCTCCTCAAACTTTGTGCTCAATAGGTAACATAGACACTTGCTATTCTATCTCCATATGCCTTACACAAGACCTAGTGAAAATCACTATACTATGCATACTTTCATGTAGGATATCTTTGCTTGCTTGAGATCGAACTATGTATGAATCACATTTTTCATCGTAAGTATTCAAAAAAGGTCACAAAGAAAATCATAATTCATAATTCCTATTCATTTGTCTGGTGGAACAAATTCATACTCTGCAGAATGCTGCCTCTATCCACCAGCCTCATAAATTTGGACTGCTCCATTCAGGTGTGAAAAGGTGAACGATCTGACCCTGTACCCTTGGATCCATCAGTTCAGCAACAACAAGAAATCCTCCGACCAAACACGACCAATCAGTTTCCCTGATGTCAACCCTCAGAGCCTACCATTAACTTCAGACTTCTCCATGGTAGCAGGCGACTTTGCCGAGGTTTACACGGACACAGGTGAATAAATCATGTTGGGATACAACTCCCACCATTGTGGCATGCAGTCAAATTGCATAAACCCCAGAAGAGTAAGTAACTAAAAAGTAAGTAGTAAGCTCAAAAAAAACAAACCCAATTGTAATTGTACAATTTGCCTTGCAGTCTTTAAACATTCAAAAATGACAAAAAGAGGCAGCAAAAGGTATCAAGTTATGTTAGGGCCTTATTAAGGATACACATTTAAGATCCTTTTTTTGATTAATTACATAATACTATATTATACTTACTACTATAATAAGTAAATTTTAACAGACTGATCCATCTGGTGAAAAGTGTATACCATACCATTTTCTCTAAAAAAAACATACTTAATTGATCATTGGTGAATTGTGTGCCTTAAAAAAATACTCAAAAGTGATCATGTAATATATTGTCTGTTTCTGACAGATTCCTGGGACTGTGTGGCTACCTGCTTCTTTATTGACACAGCTCATAATGTCATAGAGTATGTGGAGACCATCTGGAACATTCTGAAGCCAGGTGGAGTGTGGATCAACCTGGGTGAGTTGGTTCGTGTAGGAGAGAGACGTGGAAACGCTGCTGGGAAGCAAAATACTACTCATGAGTAGATAAACTGCTTTTGGGAGTAGTGACATTAAAAACTACAAATACATAATCATAAACTTGTACAGCCAGTTGTCAGTTAATTTAGTTGTCTAGTACAGTGACCCTGCAACTAACTCTATCTGAACATACAGTGTTGGATGCATTCTACAAATCATTTCCGTCCCTTTCATTGTTGTTATTTCTTATTTGTTTTTCCAGATTTTACTCAATTTACTTAAACATAAATACATCAGTTGACAATTCCCTGCTTCTCTGAACTGAAGACATTGTCATTTCTCCAGTTGGGAACATGTGAGACTGGGACAAAAGAGAGGGACGAGTGTCTCTTGTGGAACTGAACGTAGTTGACCAAACAAACAAACACAAAGAATCTGTTAATTTTCCTGCCATACTGTAAACAAATTTGCAGATTCAAATAGTGGCTGCAATGCATTTGGTCTGTTAGGTCAATGTATAATCAAATGTAAGTGTAAATTTTTTTGTTGTCAGACAACAGTATAATCACATTTATATTTGATCTGTTATCAGGCAGACAAGAAAAGCAAAAACAACAACAAAATGGCACAAGAAAAATGCATATCAACATAACTGCTTGTTTCCAGAGTTAAGGGATGATTTTTTTTCTTATTCTGTGTAAAGTATAGCTGTATGACTCAGTTTTAGTGACTAAATAGACGGAAAAATGTTTAATATTGATATTTTTGGTAAATATACCACATCTCAGTCTTTAATGTTTCTTCAGGTCCACTGCTGTATCACTTTGAGAACATGGCCAATGAGCTCTCAGTTGAACTTAGCTATGAAGACATTAGGACAGCAATGGTTAAATTTGGCTTCCACATTGAGGTAAACCAGGGACTTTAATTTACATTCATTGCTTAACAGCATGATTTCCATCAGAAATCTTGTTCCAGTAGTGAAGCAGTATTCATATTTCTCCTGCTGCAGGTGGAGAAAGAGTCGATGCAGACCACCTACACAGAGAACGACCGCTCTATGTTGAGATATGTTTATGACTGTGTCTTTTTTGTGGCACGAAAACCTATAGACCTGTACTTTGACTGTCAAGAAGACGACGACGACGACCAACAACAGAGTTCTCCACCAGCTGCTAAGTCACCGCGGCGAGAGGGCACTGACACCTTGACGTGATAAGAACTCCTTTGACAAAAACAGGGAATTAGGAGGAGCACAACCATTTCCCAAAAATCAGACTGACAGACTGAAAAAGAAAATGGAAAGAGAAGAAAAAAAAAAATCAGTTGACATAAATTTTCTTTTATGTCATATACATTTTTTTTATGATGAATATCAAGGAGGAATGTGCCCAACTCTGCAGTTAGTGTGAAATATGATAGTACTATGTTATCTGACAAATGTCTAACTAATATACAGTACTTCATCCTTGGGTTTGAGATGAGTCAGTCACCATTGGCTGCTATTTTGTTTTAGTGGTTTGCGTGTCAGCTACAAGCCATGAAGTGTTTAATTTAACTTTTAACTTTTACAGCCTGCAGTCTTACTCCATTTACTCCCACTGCCTGAGAGAGTGAGAGCGTGAGAGAGAGAGAGAGAGAGAGAGAGAGAGAGAGAGAGAGAGTGTGTGTGTGTGTGTGTGTGTGTGTATGTGTATGTGTATGTGTGAGAACATTTTGTTTTGAAATCTATATACTTTTCAAATATGGTGCCAATCCAATAATTTGCATTGATCACCTCTGAAAATGTTATCAAAATATATTTCAGCTTTTCAGGGATAAGTTGTTTTAAAGTTGGAGATGATTTTCATTGACTTTTCTGGTTTCTAAACACACTTTGGAATAAAGCCAAACATTTTAAAAATATTAATCTCCATAGTTTTACTATGTCACATTTGATTTAATTTGAACACGAACATAACATAAATCTCAACTCTCACCCGTTTAAAAATGTTTTATTTCGGCGTTACTGCAAGTTTGTCCTCAGTGTTTCATCAAAATCGATTATCTAACTAACTTACAGCGAAAATAGGAGTTTTAAGTTACTAGAATCAGGCTATTTAATGTCAGCATGGAGATTATTTCATTGAAAACGGGATGGTACAAAAAACTGTGAGAGATCTAACATTGGTAAAAGGGCACACACACACACACATACATAAATTTATAGGTGAACACTTTAAGGCTGATCTTATATGAACGGGGAGCCGATGATTTGACTTCTGATTCCAGCACATAACCGGATTCCTGACTTCGGTATTAAAGTCCTGGAACGGCCCCGATCGCGGTCGTGTGTGGACTGACAGCGTGGAGCCCCGCGAGTTTACCCGCCACAGGAAGACGAGGTCGTGTGGGCGGGGACCGGCGGCGGGCCCCTCTCACCGGCCGCCCCGGGGCCGCCCCTCTCACCGGCCGCTCTTCCTGTTCTCGGCGCTTCGCTACGGGACCGATCCCATCCGATGCCCGACGCAGGCGGCGACCGGCGACCGGCAGCCAGCCCCGCGGGAACAAGTGCTTCGGGTTCATCGCCGCACGCCAGCGCACCGACGGAACCGAAATCCATGGCGAAGAGACGCGCCGAGGACACCGCGCTGCAGGACCCGGCCCCGAAGAGACGCCTGCGCCAGCTCTGCGGCGTCGACGCGCGGCTGGAGAGCGTCCCCCCGGCCGGGGGAGTGAGCCTCAGCCCGCCGCCTCTGCTGGCTCTGTGGGGCCGCCGCTGCAGAAAGAGGCCGCACAGCCTCCAGGGCCCAGACCCGACACAAGACGACAAGGACCCGGCGGCGGCGGCGGCGGCGGCGGGTATCTATCGCAAGGCGACCCACGGCGACACGGGGCAACACGCGGCCGCCGTGTTGACGCTGCAGACGTCTGGAAGTTTCCAGGCCCGACGCGACCCCAGTGCGCCCGCAAGCCACAAGAAGCGAGCCCGGGAGGCCCGGGAGGCCCGGGAGGCCCGGGAGGACGGCGCGGGGTCGGGGACGGCTGTTCCCCAAGATCCGGATAAAGTAAGTTCATGTTAACGTAGCAGCAGTCGGCGATTTACAGTCTGCGGGAAGCGGATCGGCGTGATGGCGCTGAATGTCCAGTAGACGGCGCCATTCACCCATTGTACAGCTCGCTCTGTTCCCAGCTGCCGGTCGTAATCTCTCTCTGTGCCCAGTTCGGTTGGTCTGACCCGGGAGAGCCGGGGTTAAATGATACCGTTGGCTGCTGTGGACGTTTCTCCTAAGCTCCATCCTCTTCTTCTGCTCCCTCTTAGGCTGCTGAGGGAGACACCGACGCCGGAGACTGCGCTTACAACTCCTTCCAGTTCTGGAGGGTCCCCCTGCCTCAGCTCGACCTCTCACTGCTAGAGGATGTCAACAGCCAGTCCCAGACAAAGCAAAGGTCAAAAGTCAAAGACTCTTCATCCGATGCCATGGAGACCTGAGGGTGACGGGTGCAGCCGGTCTCGTCTGCTGTTGTGCCAACGTCGTGAAGATGTGATGCTCTTCGCAGGATCAGGAAAGGCGTTCAGGTTGCGAGAAATGCATCCAGGTGACGTGCCGCAAACCTGATCCTGCAACAGGCCAAGTTAGCCCTGCAAAGACCGACACGGGCGTTAGAAAGTGAACCTCGTGTTGGCATAAAAATGACTTGGGTGAAGCAACGATAAGATCTGCACTTTAACAATGGGGGTTGACCTCATTGTGACCCTCAAATTGTAGATGCATAGTTTACAGTAGATGTTCTTTTGAAAAATATTACACAATGTTTGCGATATATTCCAAACAGTCTGGTATGTGACAGTGTCCATCTGTTTTTGTTTTACACTCCCTATCTGTCAGATCTCCACTGGTAATTTATAAACACATAAGCATAGTGTTGCTTAAGGAATTTAGTATGAAAAAGCTGGGTCTGAATATGACAGTTCATATTATAACCACTCTATAATCTATAATCTTTCAGAGTTTACTTGTTGTAAATCATTCCAGAGTTGTTAATAGATTGTGTGACTGAGTTGTAGATGTTGTGGGAAGTATAAACCTTTAACACACCTAACTGGAAGGCTTTAGTGTATGCTGTATAAGCACTTTTATTAAATGTTATTAATAAATCTCATTTCTTATCAGTCATCTGTTTTTCAGTGAAAATAAACACAGTTTTCCAAGATCTAATGTGGTTTCATATTTGTAAATTACATTTTATTTTAATTCACACATTAGCCGGTGATATTTGATCAGCGGGAAACGGAATGAACCAGGAGGTCCGGTGTTCGCAGGAATCCTTAAACAGAAAATAACATGCAAATGAAAATGTACAGTAAATGCAACTTTAAGAGCGTACAAAGGTAAACTGTGGATTGTAAAAGCAAGAAATATTAATTAACAACAATGTTTGTTTGCTGTAAAATTTAATGGTGTTCTGCAAAAGAACAGAATTCCTCCAGTGTCCCGACAGAGCCCGTAACCCTGATGTGGTCAAGCTGTAGATCGGGAGGTCTCACAAGCCCCGATGTTCCTAGATAGGTAGACCTGGACCGGGACCAGGACCTGGACCCGGACCCGGACCTTGATGGGGAGGTTTGGGACAGGCCGAACACCTCCACAAGGTGCTGGCAGGCTTGGTGGTGAAACAGCCCTCTGAGTTGTGTTTGAAGGAGGAGGTCATGAACTCCTCAAGGCTTCATGGAAATATTCGCCCTGCCCTTTGGACCAGTGGCCATAAAAGGGCACTTCGTCCTTGTCAGAGGACTAATGATGAGGTGGTGGGATCGGACTCAAGGTCCCGTTCGCTCTTTGATATTAAACGCCGGACGTTGTTAACTGTCGTGTCCGGTCATGGTAAGTAATGCTTTGCTATTATATTCACTGAAATCACCAGTTTTGTTTGCAGCGTGCGTCCAAAATAAATAAATAAATAAATAAATAAATAAATCCCAGCTCTTCAACCAGATATAAAACTTGACGCTATTTATTAGCTATCGTTAGCAGATAGCTAATGTTAGCAAAAGTTTCGCCGTGATTTCAATGTTAGCTAAAAGTTGTAACGCTGACTAATATCATGCAGCGTTAAGTAACTAGCGTCTCAGAGACAGTTTAGACGACTTTGTGTTTACTATCGTCCCCAGAACACACTCAGTGTAAAAATACATTTTGTCTACCGACATATAATAATCTAGGCTTAAATTAGAGATAATTAATATTGACTCGCCTTCTCTCTCTCTCTCTCTCTCCTCTCTCTCTCTCTCTCTCTCTCTCTCTCTCTCTCTCTATATATATATATATATATGCACGCGTTAACCTGATTTGGCGTAAATTCTTGAAATCTGTATTAGACTTTCACTTTTATTCTATTTACATTTCGTGAAACTGTAAGTAAACACAGCATTTCAGCGGGGAAAAAAAAAAACCTGCATGATTTAGATATTCAGCCATTTACCTGATTTTTTAAAATTTTAAAATATAGTGCACGGCATCTTGATTAGTCACCGAAAGCACAAGCGATACTGCTCTGAAGTTACTCATGCATTACAGAAATTAACACACTGTATATGAGGTCATATACATGTTAAATTGTGAAATAGTTCAATAGTATTAACAGTCACCTTTTTGCATTGCTCTAAGTCTATATATGTAAAATTATCTTATAGCTCACAGGATCATTCAAGCAGTGCTGTAGCTGACTTATGTTTCATGTTTAGCCATGTGGCACTTCCAAAACTGCAAATGAAGCATGTTATAAACTAGTGAGGTTTATCACCAACAAAGGAATACTTTTACCGGAAGACACTGAGTTACATCAGCTACATTACAGAAGCCTGTTTTGTGTTTACACAGTCAGAATCAGGGAGGGTGCGCACCAGCTCCCTGAAGTATTTCTGTTCAGGAAGGGGATGTATGTGATATTTTTTTTTTTCTACCAACAATGCTCTTCTCAGTAAGGCCATTGTTAAATCTGGATGGAAAACGGAGTACAGGAGCAGGACAGACCTTGAAAGACAAGGAGAAGCATGATAAAGAGAATTCTGTGATGCTGAATGAGAGGTCGACTTGTATCTCATATCACGTCAGCGTTTTTTAAGAGTGCAGTTCAGTTTTTTTCGACGGAGAGGGACCTACGCTTAGTTCCCTGTGGGTCACGCATGTAGTCAGCTTCTGGCATTGCAATGAGCTTCACTGAGAAGGTCACTGATTACATTTTTTCAGGAATGGTGTGTTTTCTTGCTGGAGAATGGATGTGACAGTAAAGTTGAGTATATACTGCTTAGCTGCCCCAGGATCTGTGTACTGTAAGTAAACATTTTCTCTTCTTGTTTCAGTCTCGAAAGTCTTGGATTGAGGAGACTTTCTTCAAGAGAGAGTGTGTGAAGTTTATCCCATCCTCTCGAGACCTACATAGGTAAACTGGAATCATTGAAGAGCTTCCAAAAAGATGTTTACAGTAAAAGATTTTCTAACTCTCAGAAGATGTTGCTTAGTACATAGTACAGTATATTGTAAACAGCAGTTGGTGGAAACAAAATTTTTCTGAGAGCAGAACAATTTGGCATTTAGCCCTTCCTTCCAGGAATAGGAACCATGTGGATTCTTTGATTAAGTGTCATTTCCTGTTGTTTTACAGATGTATTCCAGTATGTCAAGTTTGCCAAAACTTGATCAGGTATGACTTTATGAATTATGCATTTATGGGTGTCTTTATGCCATTCTCAATCTCTGACATACCCCCTACTGCTCCAGCCCCTTTTCCAATAAAGCTCTTTCTTTCTTATTGTGTATCATTTCCCCCCATACCCTTTCTGTAAACATTTCCCCTTTTTGCATTCTTTCTAGTTCCCTTAATGGTATGGGTGTTAGTGGGATCTCAACAGTGTAGAAAATGCATGAATCTGTGAGAGATATGTGTTGATTAATTTAAAATTACATAACCAAACACAGAGAGACTGGCCCAAGGTCAAAGTGGGCTTGAGAGGAAGGGAGGGAGAAAGGAAAAGCAGTGGAATTGTCGCAGTCTGGCTTGCATAGACCAGGGGGAGGCCCGTCAGGTGCCTGTGAATTATACCCAACAACCCTCTCTTGATTTTGAGATGCTTTATAAAGCATACACCTACAGTACTTTTTCTTTTTCAGTTTAAAGGTTCAAAAAGAATAATGAAATGTAAGCAAGTGGTGTTTCTATTTCTGTGTTTCTCTCCAAACCTTCTGTGCTAAATTAATTTATCTTTTCATTTGCCAGATGTTGTTGTGGCCGCCTGATGGGGGAGCACTCTTGGCAGGACTCGCTTCCTCCGTTATCCCTCTGTCCTGGTCCTGGACAGGACATGGACGAGGACTGGTCCATGGAGATCCATACCAAAGCCAGTCTCACCAACGCCTATGGGACCATAGACTTTCAAGATACAGCCACACGTGTCTGCCGGGCCAAGGTCTGTAAGTCTACTAAGTGTATATGTGTTTCTAGGCCAAAAAGTAAAAAAAAAATTCTCATTGACATAAACATTTAGATTACTAAAATTAAGTATTACCTCTAAAATTAAGATAAATGCTTGCTCTACAGAGAAAAGGATAGGGGTGTGGAATTTTATTTTTGGCTAAACAAGCTTTTTACTTGCTATGATGTAAGAAGACATCAGCGAGTTGTATAAAAGCAAAGACACTATCTATTTTGAACGGTGTGGACAAAACAGTCAGACTTGCAGTACCTGAGAAAAGCACAAAAAGCCTCACAGTTAGGAACTTTTTAATGTGTTTCCTCTCCAGTATGTCCGTGTGGCTGTGGACTCAAAGGCAGAAGCTCTGCTCCAACTGATGCTGAGAGAATGGCAGATGGAGAGACCTAAGCTTCTGCTGACTGTCCAGGGAGGCGCAGAAAACTTTACCCTGCCCCCTAAAGTCAAGCAGGCCTTCAGCAAAGGGCTAATCACTGCTGCCCTCAGTACAGGGGCATGGATACTCACTGACGGCATTAATACAGGTAGGTGATACAGTTTTTTTGAGATATATGTGAGTAGGTCGTATTTCTTATCACTCTAAAATGACACTGGATCTTGGGTTAGTGTCTGTTATGCACTCACCTTACCAACATGACAGTTCAACGGTAGGATGAGACGTAGTGTAATCAGTGTTGGTCATGTTGTGACTTTTTAATCACAACATGATTAAAAAGTCCATTCCAGTGTTAGTGTCCCTGTGTCTAATCTGAGGGCTTTAGTGGAGTGCTATGTCCATGTGTTTGCAGTTGTACAAAGAGGAATTTGATTGTTAGGCAGCAAAATGATGTATTTTAATGCCGATTGGAAGAAGTCAGCAGAATTCTTTATTATACTGTTGGATTGTATATTTGCTGTGCATTCAGCTGCTCTGTGCATACTCTCTAGGTGTGTCTAAGTATGTAGGTGAGGCAGTGAAAACATTCGGGGGCCATGACTTGAGGAAGAGAAACACAGTCGGCATCACACCATGGGGCGTGATTGACAACAACGTGGACCTTATAGGCAGAGATGTAAGCACTAAAATTTCTTTTTCTAGTTGAATGATATTACATTGTCCATCCATTTTTGACACCAAAACATTTCTAACTTATCCTAGTGCATTGTTTTAGTATGACTGACTCCTGGTTGGCACTTGATGTGACTTTCACTCAACATGGCTCAGGTTTTCAGGCCCTACCAGCCACTGGGGAACCCACTGATCAAGAGGGCCTGTCTCAATGGTTTCCACTCCCACTTTCTGTTGGTGGATGATGGGACGCTGGGAAAACACGGCTGCCAGCAGGGCCTCAGGAGGAAGCTGGAGAAACACATTCAACAACAGAAGATACACCCACGTGAGTCAGTGTGTGTGTGTGTGTGTTTTTGTGCAATACATACAGGAACTGAGAAACCCACTCACCCGTTCCTCCCTGCTTTTTGTAGGACTGAACCAAGGAGTGCCTGTGGTGTGTGTGGTGGTGGAGGGAGGCCCTACTATTGTGTCCACAGTGTTGGACTATGTTAGCAGTGTTCCCCCTGTGCCCGTGTTGGTGTTTGAGGGCTCGGGCAGGGCTGCTGACCTGCTGGCCTTCTTACACAAGCAGACAGCTGTTGACAGGTATGAATGCTTACCTCATTGTACCTACAGTGGTAGGTCTAATGGATACACTTAGTTGTGTAAAATCAAACTACATGTTTTTTGGTTTCTTTACCCTATGTAATAACTTAAATGAATACACATCACAAAAATAACTTTTACATGTCCACTGAAATTTTTAGGCAGTTGGATGCAGATATTAAAGATGACTTCCTTGCCAGGATTGGAGATGTTTTTGGGGTAGACAGAGCAGAGGCCTCTCGCCTCTACACACTCTTCCTGCAGTGCATGAACCATAGACAGTCTGTAAGTAAAACACCATTTGGTAACGTGCCTGTTGTGAATTGACACATGGACTACTCACTTGTTATGTCTTTGAAAAACAGATAACCATCTTTGACTCAGAGTCAGAGGACCAGATCGCACCTGATGCAGCCATTTTGACAACTACACTTAAGGGTACTTGTTTTTCTCCTCTTAGTTGTGTTGATAGATGTTTTGAATTGTCATAGCAGGATAAGTTATTGATAACATTACACAATTGCCACATTCTTTGTTCAATGACCGGTTCCAGGCTTGGTATTGTGCAGATCGACGCACCAGTAAGACTTCCATGTGAACTTGAATTTAACATTAATCATTAATGTGATACATGGGCTGAAAAAAGTGTGATATACCCTAGGAAGGGTAGACATAAGATTTGTTTTTGGTTTTTTTTTCTATGATGAACAGGCACCAAGGCAAGTCCTGCTGAGCAGCTGAGTATGGCTCTTGTCTGGGACAGGGCAGACATCGCACAGAAAGATGTCCTTGTGTACGGACAGCATTGGCAGGTGAGACTGAATAAGTGAATCACTATTGCGAGCTGTCTAATTACATGCCATTGTTACACATGAAGAATATGGTCATTCTCAAGTTGTTTTTTCAAGTGATCATAGTGATTGTAATCATTCGATGTGCTGTATCTAGGTGGGTTCCTTGGAGAAAGCCATGCTGAATGCTCTGGTGATGGACCGTGTGAGTTTTGTAAAACTGCTGATTGACAACGGTATGACTATGAGTCGCTTCCTCACTGTGGAACGCCTCGAGGAGCTGTACAACACGGTTACTATAACATATTTAACTTATCTACTTCCAATGTTTACCACAGTCCCCTTCCCAATTTATAGTCTCACTGATCAAGAATAGAAATACAACATTAGAAAAAAGTAAAAACCTTATTATTATTATTATTATTATTATTATTATTATTATTTATTTCCAAAAATACCTTCACCCCATGGTACTTTTGTTTGTCTTGCTATTTCTTCTTATTTTGTTTTCCCTTGGCTCTCACTTTGCTATACAAACAGAAGAAATTCCAATCTTTTGTTTGTGACTCTTGAAGCACAAATTCCAAAACTGTGGCTTTGATTGAAATCACAATAATGCATTGTAAGTGTTTTGCACCAATATTCTCTGTGTTTTGTGGTCATTTGCATTCAGGGTATTTTCCCAGTTGTTGTTTTAGGATGCTTTTGAGATCACAGAACTCTTTGTCATCACTACAGACACACTTGGCTTTCTCCATGCTTGCTTTTATCTTTTGTCTATTAAAGCCTGTTTACTTATTTATAATTCTGGGATAATAAGTCCGTCTATGGAAAAAAGCTAAGGAACTCAGAGCTCCTTCTGTATATGCAATATGCAACTGTTAAAAAACTAACCAGTTGATTTTTTTTTTTTTTGCTATATTTAATAGTTCATTAGTTTTTTTGTCTCCCTTTCTGTCTCTGAATAGAAATTAAAAATTTCTCTCCACAGCCACAGGGACAGACAGATCGTTTTCTACATCACCTTGTTGAAGATGCAAAGCAGGTAAGTAGTGAGGGTGAGAATGGCTATTATCCTATAAATAATAAGTCATGCTACAAGTAGCCTGGTTTATGCAGACATTATTACAAAGGAATTAATATGCTGTATAGGCATAATATAGATACGTACAGATGACTGTAGCAGCCATATCTACATCTGAATAGATTTAGAACAGATATATTTACTGTAATGTTTGTGTGTGGGTGTGTGTGCGTGTGTGTGTTTGGGTTGTGTGTGAGTAGACTTCTCTTGCCATAGGTTACCGTCTTTCTCTTATTGACATGGGCCTGGTGATTGAGTATCTCATAGGAGGAGCATACCGCAGCACTTACACACGGAAACACTTCAGAGCTGCCTACAGCCGCCTGCAGGACAAAGTAAGCGTTGATATTTAGAATTCTATTTTTTCCCACAGTGTTCTGATAAATGCCCCTAGAAAAAAAAGTTTGACTTGGTTATTTTTCCTGTGTTTGTTGATTGTAATTATTATTGAATTTTCCTGCAAATAATGCACTTGCCTCATTATTGTTCATAGGAGGGAAGACGGAACAGTTCCACCTCTTTGTCTAAGCAGAGACAGGGATTAATACAAACCACTTCAAGGGGCAGGAATTTCCAGGACCTGCATTTCTTTAGAACTGCTCAACCCTACAAACGCAAGGTTGGTGGGATATTTTTTTGAAATTTTTTCCAGAATAGAATTCATACTTTCAGAAGTTTTCAAAATCATACTTCATCATTAAAGCTATTCAAACTATAGAGAAAACTCTCTATATTTATTAATTTGGAGCCGCTTTGGCTGTTATTGACATAATAGCTACTCTGCCAGATCTCTTGTCTTGTATTGATCAACCATTGTAAAACTATGCTATTCGTTCTATTAAGTACTTTTTAGATTTCTAAGGAAAGCCTAACATCTTTAAAATTGCCTTGGACAAACAGCTTATTTTTACATTATAACCTCTGTTATGTTATCCTGCCTATCTGTTTTCTGATTCTCCTCTCTGTTCACTCTTTTTTGACCCTTTGTCTGCCTTTTTCCCTCCTTTTCCCTTTGGGCATATCCTGTTCTTCTTTTCCATTCACTTGTCCAATCTTTTGTCCTTCTAACTTTTCCATCTAGGAGCAAGATGCATCATCTAGGAGCAATCAAGAGATCACATTAAGCCCTGGCCGTGGTGATTCTTCACTGCTGGTGGCCTTCAACTTCAATGACCTATTTGTGTGGGCCGTGCTTCAACAGCGGCAGCAGATGGCACTGTTCCTGTGGCAACACGGCGAGGAAGCATTGGCACGTGCCACAGTGGCCTGTAAGCTCTACCGCTCCATGGCTTTTGAGGCACGAGAGAGTAGCATGGATGAAAACATTGCAGAGCGTTTCAAGGCATATTCACTGTGAGTGTATAGTTTTTGTGTGTGTTGTCAGTTTACTAGTACAATGCTAGTAAAGGTTTTTAGTAGAATGATTTACGGTCTAGTCTAGTCTTACGTACCGTGAATCTATGTTTTAAAAGATCATTTGATTAGTTTGGGAGTAGCAGTCGAATTGGTGCTATGTTTTGAATTTTGTTGTGGTACTGGTGGGTTTTTGTTGTTTGTATATGTATATTCTTTTAAATTGTTATGGACTTTACGTAGTTCTTTCAGTGAAAATCTGCATATGATTGCATGTCTCTCCTGCCGCTGTTTCTTAGTGAGTTTGGTCAGCTGGCGGTGGATGTGTTAGACTGTGCATTTCGTCAGAATGAGCAGATGGCCATGAAGCTGTTGACTTCAGAGATGGAGGCATGGAGCCACTTCACCTGTCTGCAGATGGCTGTCTCCTCATGTCACAGACCGTTTGTCTCACACTCCTGCACCCAGACCCTCCTCACAGATGTCTGGACTGGTCCACTCAACATGAGAAAAAACTCCTTTCTGAAGGTTGTATACATTGCGAGACTTGTCAAATGAACCAGTGTAAAAACACAAGTAAAAATTTGTGACGGGCCTCTGCGCTCTCAGTGTGACCTTCACATTATGATAAGCCGTTTGATTCAATGTTAATCAACAAGAATATTGCTTAATTGAGATTGTGTTTCCTGGTGTTTTTGGTTAGTTGTACAAGCATAAATGACAGGCTTATTATCGCTTTCCAGATAATTGTGAGCCTTCTCCTGCCCCCTGCCATCTTGCTACTGGAATTTAAAAGCAAAGCTGAGATGTGCCATGTACCACAGTCCCATGAGGCAATACTGTTTGGACTTGACTCTGTGAAGTCAGTACCAGCCGACGAGGGAACTGATCACACGGTTAAGTGCGAGTAGTGAATTTGTCTAGCATTGTTTTAAAATTGGAACTAGAATCCCAATAGCCCTTGTATTCCCCCCCACCCTTTCTCCACTCTCACAGGGCAGTCAGGATTCAGAGCAAGGCCTATCTTTCCATGACAGATGTCTTGGTCCTGTGTCAGAAACTGTGTCCTCTGTGACCATGCAGTGTCTTTCCTTGATCAAAAAACTCTATGAATTCTACACGGCTCCTGTTGTCAAGTTCTGGTTTCACACAGTAGGTTGAGCGTGTGTTGTTATACCTGTAAATAAATGTAAAATATTTTTTAATGCATATTAATGCATATTAAATGCATGGGCCTAGCGTTCCTCTTTGTCTTTAATGCAGTATGTGTGTCATATATTGTATATTTTTCATGTCTCTCTCTGTCTCTATTACAGATGTTCTACTTGGCCTTTCTGATGTTATTCTCCTATGTCGTCCTGGTGAAGATGGGCGATGAACCCAGTGTTCAGGAGTGGCTGGTCATATCGTACATCTTGTCCACTGCAGTGGAGAAAATCAGAGAGGTGAGAGAGCCAGTAGACATTTTCTCTTCTTTATCTCCCTTTTTTCCTTTGAAATTATTTAACTATTAATGTGCATTGTATGCATTTGTGATCCATGTTCTACAGAAAGCATCACGACAAAAGTGTTGTGTTGACAATAAAATGAAAGTAATTAGTACATAATACAATACAAAAGAATCTTGTTTGATAGAGCAGTACAGCTTAATGCTACATAATAAAAATGTATACCTCTTAATTAGATACTAATGTCTGAGCCAAGGAAGCTGAGCCACAAGCTGAAGATTTGGTTCGCAGAGTACTGGAACAAGTCAGATTTCATTGCCATTCTGCTATTCCTGGCTGGACTGGCACTGCGCTGGCAGGCTGATCCTTACCGGACAGCAGGGCGCATTGCTTACTGTCTGGACATCATCTTCTGGTTCATCAGGGTGACAGATCTGCTAGCTGTCAATCAGCATGCTGGTCCTTACCTCACCATGATAACTAAGATGGTGAGTAGAGACTGGAAACTACTTTTTGGAGAGGAAGAGAGTGGAGAACCTTTTTTTTTTTAGTCACATGACTCTCCTCTCTCTATCTGCCCAGACTAGTAACATGTTCTTCATCGTGGTGATGATGGCAATTGTGCTACTGAGCTTTGGGGTGTCCAGGAAGGCAATCCTGTCACCAAATGAGGAACCATCCTGGAGCCTTGCTCGAGATGTAGTCTTCCAGCCCTACTGGATGATCTATGGAGAAGTCTACGCAGCAGAGATAGATCGTTAGTGGTTTAATAGAAAACAGTAGATACTTTTAACTAGGTTTGAATTAGTAGAATATTTTGTTGTTGCCTTCAGTTTCTTAGTTGAAGTGCTTAACATCAGATTGCCACAAGGTTAAATTGCAACATGCCTTTTGCCACATGATTGTTATCACTGTTAATTTGTTGATCATTGTTGTGTCTATGTTTGTTAACAGCATGTGATGATGGCCACCCATGTCCTCCTGCTTCATTTCTTACACCATTCCTGCAGGCTGTCTATATGTTCTTCCAGTATATCATCATGGTCAACATTCTAATCGCATTTTTTAAGTAAGCATGTTCATGAAAAAAAAGTAAATAAAACTTTACAGTGGAGGACCCCGAATAAAGAGTACTTTTATTTAACTGAATGTTGTCTTCACAACAGCAACATCTACTTTGACATGGCATCAACATCCAATAAACTGTGGAAGTACAACCGTTATCGCTACATAATGACCTATCAGGAGAGGCCATGGCTACCTCCGCCCCTCACCTTCCTCAGTCACATGACCCTGGGTTTGACAGCCATCTACAGGAGATTTAGTGGAGATGCTGAGTGGGAGGAGAGAGGCTCTGGACTTAGTGAGTACTGGATTTTGTGTGTGTCTGTATGGATAGAAAACTAATTCAGAAGTTGTCTATTCATATCATGCAAGTTAGTTCACAGCATGTCTAGAAATACAGTCACTTCTCCTGTCACACATATCTTTACCAGAGCTCCACCTGGGCCATGAGGATCGTAAGAAGCTCCATGAGTTTGAGGAGAAATGTGTACAGGCCTACTTCCATGAGAAGAGTGACGGTCTCCACAGCCTTCAAATTAACAGGATCAGAGCCACAGCTGAGAGGTTGGTTTGATATTCTAATTGATTTGCATAAACTAGGAGTGTGCAATGTAGAATTAAAGGGACTTAGAAATTTGTGTTATCTGAGAGGATGACTTGTGTTCCTGCTGTACCAGGGCCTTTTCCCTTCTGTAAAATTACAGTTACTACCTATATACTGGCCCCTAAGGTTTGTTTCACTTGCGTCTTTGTTAAGGATGATGTCTTCTCTTGTTGATGTGCTGCAGATGTGTTGTAGACACCCTAACCCCATGCCGTCAGTATGTGTGAGTGTGTTTGTTTGAATGGCTGAATATGGCATGTAGTGTAACCACTTTGAGTGGTTGATAAGACTGTAGACTGTAAAACAGTAGAAATTGGTTTCGGTGGAGTGGTTATAGTCCTTATACTAAGTGGAACATCAAAAAGCCCATGTCTGATGCCAAAAATTATACATTCTTCCCTCTATATTACCCGAAGTGACTCCGTCATTCATTGTGTTTTCCGTAAAACATCAACTCAATCCTGAGATGATGGCTAACTCTCAGTTAACTCATGGTTATCCAAAAGGGGCCCTTTTTCAGACTTAGATAAATCACAAATAAATAAATGAATTAGTGATATCATTCATGTTAGAGTTTTTAAGAAAGCTGATCTTGCTTTTCAACTGTCTTTTCTCTGATTCTTCTGGTAAGTAGGAGTACATTTCATTTTCATTGTCCCACAATCAAATGAGTAGGTATTCCGGTCCTACTGACAAAGGCTTCAATCCTTGGTTTATTGTTGCTTGATTTTCTTTTGACACAGTCTCTTAATTCATATGAGACATGCAGTATTATAAAAATGCCATCATTGTGTGAAGTCTCCTGTTAGGGACTTAAAAAGTCATACTGTGACATCAGTATGAGCCTATAGTTGACTGTGCTGACTGTTTTGGCTATGTTATATGGTATTTGGTATATGGCAAGAACAGCAAACACGTCATTATTTTTTTTTTTTTATTTTGTTTAACTAGAGCAGAGGAGATGTGCATAATGGTAGGGGAGGTCTCAGAGAAAGTCATCTTCATTCAGGACAGCCTCACAGAGTTGGATTATCAGCTAGGTCAACTCCAGGATCTTTCGGCACTGGCTGTGGACACCCTCACCTTGCTCTCAGCCTCTAACAACCTACATCAGGGGGAGGCACGTCTGGCTCGATGTCAACCCATCACAGCATCCCAGCACATCCTTCCTCACAGCTGGACCTTCCCACACAGAAGTGGTGCAGACTGTGATATATTTAATATGCGATGGCTGATGGCCAAGTCTTGTATAAGTACCCCGCCTTCCTTGTCGAAGGGCCATACTCTGGTGGCAGGTAGACTGGCATCACAGGAGTGCCATGTCGTAGCCAGGGGGAGCAGGGAAGGAAGACAAGAACATGCTGAGGCAAAAGAGGTACTTACTGCTTTTCTTTTAATGCTATCATTTCATATTTATTGTTGTTTAGTATGTTGCAAATCTGACCTCAACCTTTTAGGGAAACTAAGCCAAAAGAGAATTTTCTCACATTGTCTGATAAAGTATCATCATTCCAATATCTAGCACTGTCTTCTCAGCTTTATAACAATAAAACTCCCGCATTATAACTGTTGTCCTCTACAGTTTAAAAATATTTTGTTTACCACATATTTTTCCCCAACAATTCACAGTCTTCTACTGTTGACCTTCCCGATGAGAACTGCCTTGGAGTTCCTAGACCTGTGTTCCATGGGTCCTTCCCTCACTTTTACGGAGTTCATGTCAGTGGTTTCAGGGATCAGATGCCTTATGAGTCCTGTGGACCATCCCGCTGTGGGTCTCCTCTTTCGCACAGAGGGTTGGAGTCACCACATCATAAACTCTTGACCTGTGACCCAAACCTGTTTCCCAGTCAAAAGGCGACTTCCATGGAAGAAGAGGAAGAAGAAGAAGAGCAAGAGCAAGAGCAAGAAGAGAAAAGGACACAGGAACAGCTGTCTAACATAGAAGTATCGAGATCCTCAAGCAAGGCTGTCCTTCTGTCTGACCCTCAAGACATCTCCGAAGGGTTGGATAATCCTGCCTTTTCTCTGGACAATAGCCAACCAAATTCTCGGTCCAGATCTTCCAGCCAGTGGGGAAGACCTTTAAGATCCCCCAGGTGGGCATTTCCTTCCAGAGACTGTCCCTATGGCTACTGCAGGTCTCTGTCATCCAGTGTGGAGAATATGACTTTCTCAGGGGCACCTCTCCATCCACCGAGGGGATCAATTCCTTCTCTTCACGAACCAATTAACAAAGAGAATTTGTCAGATGGGAGGAGCTTTAGGGATGCAACATCGCTACAGTGCAGCAGGAACAGAGGTATTGTTGTAGTGATGCAGGGATTAGAAAACAGAATTATTTATTACAAGATAATGGTTTAAAACATGCATTGGCTCAAAAATCTTCCACATGCAATCAGTATAGGAACTGGAAATTTATGAAGGGACATGGACTATTCAGATGAGCAGCATTCTTTTTCTCTGTGTCTTGTCCCTGGTGATGAGAGAAACACAAACTTTATTCTGATAAAAACAAATCTACTTTTGTGATCTGTGTTATCATGCAGCCACACTTTGTAACCGATGTTTGTCTTTGTTTCTACAGAGTGGTCCAGGTCCTCTGACTTCACTCAAGTCTTGGATGGCAGAGGCAAAACCCAGAGCAGGAAGACAGTGAAAATACAAGAAAGCAATCTAGACACTGTAATGTCACACAGTTTGTAGTCTTCAGAGTGTACTGTGACATTTTTATTCACGACAATTGAAATTTTACCATGAAGATTTAGTAAGGTACTAAACATTGCATGGACACTAAATCTGATAACCTGCTAACTGTTTTTATTTTTTATATTCTGTGATCCATTCAGTCCCTTTCGTCAGATGCCTGCTGGAGAAGGCAGAAGTGGTTGAGAGGAGAACCCACATGTTGGTCAGCTTCAACCAGCCTCTGCCAGCTTAGTAAGGACCTACAGTCCTATTTAGACTGAGTACCTATAGTGTACTGTATTAGTAAGTAGAGGAAATTAAAAAAGCATGTTTGCTATACCACAGCCTTTCTGTGCAACCAACGCAGTGTATATGAAGAGCCAGAAAAGAATGGCCTTATAAACTGTGCAGTGTATAAGTTACTTACAGTGATTTTTTTTTTTCCTAAATATTTGAACCATTGTAATGTCAATATTGTTTCAGATTTTGAACCCATGGATTTGTTGCAGAGGCAAGTGTTTTCCCACCAGGTAAATCTGTGGTAAATTGCGACAGTATACTGTAGTAATTGTGTAAACAGTACAAATATTGAGGAAGTATAATATATATTGAGACCATGACCTATCACAGAGATTGGTCTAATTAACTATGCACCACCCTTTAGGATGTGTGGAGCCAAAATCATTTGACAGGGAATAGCTGGTTCCATCGGTCTCTGTAAGTCTGTCTTTCTTTTGGCCTGCCATAATATCTATGAATTCCAAAACCCTGGAAATTGTAATAATTACATCATATTTTCTACTTTATTTACTCTTTCTTCTTTATTCTGTTGCAGTTTACAAGGTAGCATTGCCCCTGAAGGTATTTCAGAACTTGCAGTTTGGATGCATTTCCTATAAAATACATTTATATAGTTCATTTGTTCATTATAGTGAGATGAACTGTTTTTGTATTTCAATGATTTCGTTTGCCGCAGCCAAGAGCTCCTCATTCCAGTCCACTGAAAATTTGTACCCGCACTATTCAGGTATTACGATATATGCAGAAAAAATGTGTTTCATTAAATCATTGGCTATCAACATTCTTGATGTAATGGAGCCCAAAAGCTTTTCCTACCTGATATCACCTGTCTATTTTTCTGAAATTCTTTGAGAAATGATACCTGTACTTTGTGCAGCTGTTAACATGTGCCTGCATGTTAACAGCCATGGAGCGAAACAATCTGATGAGACTGGCTCACACCATCCCTTTCACTCCTGTTTCAATTTTAGGTAACTCTTTTTTCGGGTCACAATCACCTTATTTTTTTTTAACTGTCTTTGTTTTACATGCAAAGTTATATATCTCTTGAACTTCTTTGCTTCTCTTTCCATGGACTTATTTTATTTTTTCCCTCTCTCTGCAGGAGGTGAGGAGGTAAGCATCTACTCCCTGGAGGAAGTGCCTTCTGATGCTGACTCCGAATCTGGCACAGTCTCCTCCTGGTCATCACAAGGCTTGTCTGCAATGTTGCAGCCCCTCTCCAGTGAGGAGGGCTCTCTGGATGGGGGGCTTCGGCAGGGCTGCAGGGTGTTGTGTACCTGGGCAGAAAGGGATGTGCTCAGACCTGGCCTGGTATATGTGGTCAAAGCATTCAGGCCAGAGGTGGTCCGTGCCTGGCAGAGGTACTTTCATGGTAGCACAGCACTGCAGCTTTGTTTAAGGGTAAGTGTACTAAAAATCTGATCTGTTCTCACTGGCAGCGAATTACTGAATTGTGGTGATACATTACAAGGAGCCTATCACAGTCAGCAAAATTGCACCTATGTAGGTACATAGTCACATATTTTAAAATTCCATGTAACTTTAGTTTCATATAGCTTTCTGTCTGGCATCCCTGAAGGAGATCCAGCAGCAGAGAGCAGCCCAGAAAATGATGCAGGTGTTTAACCAGGTCAAACCTGACGATTCGCACCACTCACCAAGGTGTGTGTATTTTCTCTTGCATATGTGTCTGTGTGTATCTGTGCCTGTAGTAACTGTCTTTTTTATCCACCAGATTTCTTGATGTATCACTGGTCCTCTGGCATTCAAATGGCCAGTGGCTAACTATTGAGAGAAACATGTTTGGTGAATTCAGGAAGTACAACAACAACACAGGAGAAGAGATCACCCCCTTCTGTTCACTGGAAGAAATTCTGCTATCGTTCTCCCACTGGACTTATGAGTACTCAAGCAGGGAACTGCTTGTGCTCGATATGCAAGGTAGATCCTTGTGTATGTTTGTGGAACGCCTATGTATGTACTAACATGTGAGTTGTTGTGTGTGTATCTGTATTTTTTCTATCTTTCTGTACTCTTTCTTTTTTTTTTTCATTTATTTCTGTTCCTGACAGGAGTAGGAGAGGAGCTGACTGATCCAACTGTCATTATGGCAGACGAGCAAAGGTACAGTTACCATTTCTGACCGCATCAAGGTTATTAATGAGATCTGGTTTTTAAATTCACATTATTTCAAATATTTATCGTTGACAGACTAATGAGACATTTTTTCAGTCTTTGCTGTCTCTGACCCTGTTGCAGTGGTAGCAGGGGTGAAATGCTTTTTGGTCCTGATAACCTTGGAGATGCTGCAATCAATGGTTTCCTGCAAAAACACACTTGCAGTGTCTACTGCCGCAGACTGGGCCTAGAAGGTCAGCGATGTACAAAATCAGTCTCTGTGAGAGAGAGAGAGAAAATGAGCATGTCAACCTTGTTCAAATACTTAGAGAGTACTGTATTTGTGTCTAAATGGGTGTGTGACATCTTGATTAGCATTTACATAGGATTTTCTTCTCTCATTATGTGTTTTTTTTTCACGTGTGTAAATGCATGTATTCATATGTCACCTCCGTGTCGTCACTCAGAAGGCCAACATTTGCTCTGTGATAAATCCCCAACAACTTCAAATGAAGACAGTGCATACCGACAACCAGCTAATTAAGCCACAAATGTTCGTTTTTTTCTATAACAACAGCAGTGTTTGAGGCAGGGGGGTTGGCCCTGCTTTGTGCGTTCTGCTGCATGGCCTTTGATTACGTATTAATCATTTCTTTGTGCTGGCGATGTGCTGCTGAGACATTAGCTTTGATTAGCTATTAATTAACGTCCCTGGGTAGACATGATTCCAGCACCTAGAGAATAACTGCTCGGAAAGAAACTGTGTTAAAAAACAAACAAGCCCAGCAAACAAACACACAAACACAAACATTCAGACACAGTTGTTTTGATATTTCAAAGGTGTGTTGTGTTCCTTCTTCCTCTTCTTGTGTCCCCTCTAAGATTCCTCCAACAAATCAAACCAAATTATTCATGCTGGATGTGTGGACTTCCTCCCAGGCCTGTCAGTATTCTCTTTCTTGTGGTAATGACTGTGTTATAGGAGCGACATATCGCTAACTGATGTTTCTGTTGTTCAGATTTGACAAAGCGTCTTGACAGCTGTGAGAATGGCAGTGAGGCAGAGCCGATGTCGGGGGAAGAAGAACAAGAAGCCAATTAAAACAGGGTGTAACCTTCGACCCAGGAAGCAGGGGAAAAAACACGCACCTCTAACAATACATGTACTAAATCCCATTTGCCTGAACTAACACTCAAACATATGATCTAAGAAAATACTGTGTTTGTGTTTTGCATCACCCCTTATACCTTTAGAGTAAAAAAATGGTGATAGAAGAGCGATATCTCATCATGGTTTGCAATAAGCTAATATACTCTTTCATTATATAAAATAAACACTGACAGGAAGAAACATGTGTTGCAGATTATTCATATAAAAAGGGTGTATGTCATTATGCTGTATCTAATGAAACATATGAGTATTAACAGATTTAATTTTCAAGACTTTTTGTACTTTGTTTTATAATGTTTTAATATTGAGACCATCATAATTAATGTTATAGATATGAAAAACTTATCCATTATGGATTAATTTAGAGGGACCAAATTTGTTTTGCTAAAATAAAAGAAAATGTTAGAATCAAACAATGTGTATGTTTGAGAAAGAAAAACGAGACACAAATGCACCCATAAAATTTCTTTTATTTTTTTTTTCTTCCCACAACAAAATGTCTACAAAAGCGATAAAATATAGAATTTAACAAAAATCACTTCAGAACTTCACATTGTATATACATCTCAAAGGAGGACTCACTAAGGGCCCTGCATAGCTCTGAACTTCAACCCAATCAGATCCATCACATGTGAGTGTTCATGGCTCTCTTAATGCAAATGCATGTATGCATACATGCACTCTTTCGTTCTCACGTGAAAAAAGGAAAAACTCTGCAGTAGAGCTTATGGAGTTATAGCAGAGTCAGAGTTCAGAGTCAAGCAGAGTCCCCTCTCACCAAATGAAAAAAGCATAAAATGTAAAAACAGTTTGTCAGTGTAATCAAATACACATTTTTCCGTGGAGTTCCCCCTTTTTTGATTGGTTTCTTAAGTAAACTCACACAGTAAAGCATCTACGCCCCACTCTGCCAATCCCTCATCTCCTCACCAGCTATGGCACTTTGAAAAACAAAAATAAAGTCATTTTTTGTGTTTTTGTTTTGTTTTGTTAGTCCTGTGTAAAAGAGGTTCTGTAGCCAAAGGACCTTTCAGGTTTCGGTTACAGATTGCTACATTTTGTTTTATTTGCTCTTGCTGGGATGCAAAGACATTCTAAACAATAAATTAACAATTTTCAACACTACTCCAATTGCACGCTTGTGTAATGCATCAAGAAAGTTTACAAAGCATTGGTAGAGCAAACATCATCTCATTCTCTCTCTGTTTCTTTGTCTCACAAACTCACACACAAGCTCACACAGGTTTTCTCAGGAAAGGGAGAAGGAGTTTTGGAGCGGAGTGTATTTGACCAAGTGTAGGAAATGCATTTCAAACCAAGTGTATTAAAATGTCTGCAAAATTTGTCCGAGTCATCACATAAAACGACGACTAGTTTTACTGTGCGCTCTGCAATGTCAGTCTGTGTCCATGGAGTGGTAAAGGCGCATGATGCGTTCAGCCCCTCACACTGAACAGGGTACTCCATAACATTCAGAATAGATTACCCTCCCCACATTGTTCCCTCCCGCTGCAGGTTAAGAGTCTCTGATCTGGTTCAATAAAGCCAGTTCAGAAAAGGGCCGTTCACTGACTGGCTAAACCAACTCACACATTCAAAGGTTGAGAAAAAAAAAATCATTCCAAATCCAACAACAAATTTTTAAATTGGTTGTGTATAAATATGAGCATTTTATTTAAAAATTCTTTAAACTTGTGAAAAAAAGAATTTGCTTTGAACTGATTGAATTGAAGTAGAATTTGCCCTGAAACCCATTGCCCACCCTGCCAATAACCCCTCCCGCGAAACCCACAATATCATGAGAAGAGAAAACACAAATAAGCCCCAAATGTTTCACTGAAATGAAACGTCATGCAAATAGAACAGAACAACAATAGGCTAATAGTAATAGAAGAATAGTAGTCATAATAAGAACAATAATAATAGTAAATAGTAATAAAATAAAAAATAATCTTACAATGCAAACATGACAGTAGTAAATGCCTCCAGTTCTTATTGCTACAGTATCGTACTTACAGTGTTTTGTTGTCACTCGTTCTTGCCAGCACATCCACTTTCGCAACCCCATCCCACCCCTCTGATTCACAGTCTAACAAGGGAAAATAAAAACATCACACACAAAGACTTCATATTCAGAGTTGGAATTCACTGTCCCAGGGGTATTGTGATGGCGCTTGATTCACAGCTTACTAATGGACCCAATGGTCCCAAAAGCAGCAAAAATAAGAAGTAAACATGAGTGCACAGTGGTGACAAAAGCACACTGACATACAGTGTATATCTATCTATCTGTCTTTCTTTCTGTCTGTTTCTCTCTCTCTCTCTCTCTCTCTCTCTCTCTCTCTCTCTATATATATATATATATATATATATATATATATATATATATATATATATATATATATATATATATATGTATATATATATATGTATACACACACACACACACACATAGATAGATAGATAGATAGATAGATAGATAGATAGATAGATAGATTTTGTTTTTCTTGTGATACGTAACAATGCTTTTCATATACTCTGGGCTCTAAAGAGATTTGGACAGTGAATTCATGCTCTATACACACATACACACAGACGCACACTTATCAAAGCCTTGTCTGGGTAGATTCCATTGCAGGCATACACTGGCGGCGTATAGTATGCCATTGTTATCCTAAAAAGTTATTCTTTTATATTTAAATTTTTGTAAATTTTGCAAAAATATTAAACCCTCTTTTAATGCAAAGTCAGAAAAAGAGCTGCTCCCTGAGAGATGCTGTGTAGTGCATCAAGCCTTAATGAGCAAGTGATTGTCTATAAGAGTCACTGGCCTCTGATCTGGGGTCGGGTCAAGGAGTTAAAGGAAAGAACCTGTGAATGGATCACTGACACATCATGGAACGCATGGATGTGAGGAGATCGCTATAGTTTAACATTGATGATTCTTCCCCATGCTGTCAACATCGTTTTGAATACCATGCAGAGAAAATGTGTGGAAGGAGGAAAATGTTAATGGTTCAAGTGGTTTTATTGAATGCAAAACTGATGTGACTGTGTCCATGCCTATTGAAATTTAGAGCTTTGGCCCCTGTGCAATGAACATTTGCAAACATCAGGCAACCTAACAGAGATCTCCAGCTATTTAGGTGTCAAATTGTAAATTTACGACCATCACAATAATTTTGTGCTAATATTGTGTAGCGGGTCACTTAATATTCTAAATAGCTCTTTTAGTAATCAAGCTCCCTGGTTGTCAAAGCTCGTTATAGACCTCTTTACAAAAGTAATGCACACAGAGCATCTAGTGGCTGAATGCAGAACTGCACAAACCCACTAATACATGTCCCCAATGATTCGTAAAATGATTCTTACAATGTTCCTTCACCACCAAAGATAGTGATAACTGCCAGATGATCATAATGATCACATAATCAGATGGTCTAAATGCCCAGTATAACCAGCGAGATTTTACACAGTGGTCAAATCCTTATCAACATAAAATAAATGTGGAAAAAGCAACAAAAAACAAAAATGACAGTCTGTAAGTGCTAATAATTATCCAATGGAAAAAAAAAGCAAAAAGTGATTGTCTATCACAGCTTCCTGTATGATTCATTAATGCAATATTGCAGCTTTAAATGCTGTTAAAGATCATTAGAGGCTAATCAGCATTTCGTTACATCTTTTAGCCAGTGCTCTGTCTTATGTCCTAACCCCAGATCATAATGTGTCACACTGAAAACACTGCAGAGTCTGTGGTTGAATGAGTACCATCCATAGAGATCATTGTTAGTCATAATCAATGATGACGAGTCAAATATAGTGCATTCTAGTTTAAACTGCTACCCTGTTCTGAACAAATGAAAATAGAAAGAGGAGGAAAGTAAATGAGTAAGATCAAAAAAGGCAGTGTGAAAGTTATTGCTCTTTAGAGAAAAGGATCCTTCATATTGACAGCCCAGAGTGATTGACATCTATGGACTGGATTGTGCAAATAGTAATTGGAGGGATGTGGAACTACAGTGCTCATACACAAGTTTAAAAGAGATCGGAAAGTTGTGAGTTAAATTCAGGTTTGTCCTGGGTTAATCGTTTTCGTTGGAGGAATTTCCATCCACTTCTATCTGCCAAAATGTCTTGTCGAGGCCCTAATACATAGGAAATAAGGGGCAGGGTGAGGGGACTTGGGAAAGGGTGGGGTTTATTATGAGGTCCTAGTTTCTGATTGGTTGTTTCTGGATGATTGTTCAAAAGCAGTCCAGCTTCACTGGATGTAATTATTGCAGCGAGAAAAAAATGATTGATAGGATGGCAAAATCTGCCAGATTCTTTTTTCTTGCAAAATAGAATATTTATGTATATATCTTCACCTCGAAAAGTAGTAGCCATTATTTTCTTTTTAAATCCTTCATATGCTCTCTTTACATTTCTATAAGTTCTCATCAGAAGGATGCAGTACCTTCTATACATATGAACAAAATCCAGACAAGGCTTCTGTATATCAACAAACCCGAATCAGCTCCCGGTTTTTACCCAATATTCTTTTACAAGTCTCAACTTTACAAATTCTGTACACAAGCAACTATCAAATAAAATAAAAACACAGACAAGGTATAGTCAGCCACTGTGGGCTGCTGTATATTTAAATTAGGACTAACTTATTTTAACAGAACAAGAAGTAATACTGGAATCCGCTCTGCACTAGAAGAATATCTACAATAGCTTCTCTAAATCCACAGTTCCCTCCCCCAACCAACTTCTTCAACTTCACATTTCTTCATTTGAAAAAAAAATCCGATAAACAAAAAAGATTTTTTCCGAAGTTAAACAAATTAACTTACCCAGTTTTTCTTAAAGATTGACAGCTTAAAATTGTTCCTAGATGTTTTAAAGTCTGTACATTTCTGGTCAGTCAGTTCAATTCTGGAGACAGGAGGAAGCCCCACTCAGGTTGTGGATTGGGGCGCGTTTCATTTATATATACATTCTTCAGACTGTATCGGTGAACAGGATGGGATAAGTGCTGGACATTCCTAGTATTGTTGGCGGTAACTGTAAGTTTCTGGCAGATGACTCCTCACCCCCAGGCCTGAAATGAGGCTGGGGGAGCTCAGGAATATGTGGTTGCCACGATGATGACATAGTCGACACTGTGGTCTCGTCAAATGTGGCTGTGGTCTTATTTTCTTGGTCCTGCGCTGGCACCGTTTGTTGCATTTGAACCACAGGCAGTCACTTGGGCATGGCCATGGCAGAGTTTGGGTCTGGATTGAAGAGTTCTTTGTAAAGTGGAGGGAAGAGGACGTTGACGGTTTCTGGGTGAAGCTGCTGGAAGGCCTGGAGCTCCTCGGTATGGAGAGTGCACAGGGCTGACAACGTTGGGATTCGGCTGATCAGCTGCCGGAAAAGAGGGAGAGACAGTCAAGGACGAGGAAATTTAGACTGAGAAACTACAGAAGGGGACAAGGTCAGAAGTCAGTTTTTGTACATTATTCGAGCTTCTTGTGTTTCTTTTTTTTTTTCAAATTGCTTCACCTCTTCTTGAGGCCCTAGGAGCTGCTTTCCATGTTTGGTTTTTCCTGGTATGAACTATCATTTTACAAAAGTGTCGCCTACCTTAGCCAGTGCATCCTCGTCCATGTGGTTCTTCTGCATAATATGCTGCAGAGCAAAGTAGATTTTCTCCTGGAGCTTCTGGACCTTCCGAGGCTCCATCAGCCACGGCCGATCTAAGCAGAAAAAAAGTGTTGTTTCTTTTAAGTCCACGCAGATTGCTTCCTTTATAGTAATAATAATATTAGAGAATGTTCACTGACCTGTGGAAATTAGTACAGCTGCTGAGAACAAAGCGATCTCCTCCTCTGTCAGTTGCAGTGAACACAAACTCTTTGCAAAGTCAAACACCGCACTCACTAGGTCATCACAACCTTAGTGGAAAAAGAGCAGAGGACAGAGAGAATATGAGATATTTTTATTACGGTTACTCTGGTTGATAATGCACTGATGAGTAAAAATATCTAACACGGCAGAGGATTTTTCTCATATCATGCATACATAGTGATGCCTTACCTAGAGCTTTGAACATCTGCATGCCTCCATACTTCCCTTCAAAGAGCACAGTGTTGTTGAGAGGATTGAACGCCCTGCACATACGCACCAAGACTACCTCCAAACAACCTGGAAGAGCCGGGGGGGAGAGATTGTTTGAGCCGGACAATGACAGACTGACCAAAGGGCTAAAGAATAAGATGGAAAAGGACTTTTTCACCCCACATTCGCCCCAACATTGTCAGTCCAGTCATCTCACCTGACTTGAGCAGGAGGATCTGATCATTCTGGCACAGTTCCATGAACCCTGAGATGCGCTTGGCAAACTCCACCACGTACTGGATTGCATGGGTGATCTGGATGGCACACTGCTGCCACAGCACGTCCCGGGGCTAGAACAAAACACTACCGGTTTAGGGTTACACGTTCTGTACTTACAGTAGTTATACTCATTTCAGTAAATGACACAAAAAATCTTGCCACCCCTTTTTCACACACTTGTTTGACATCTATGAGTGCTATGACTCCCACTGCCTGAATAAATGGAGGCATGTTTCATTTCTCTGTTAAGAGAGGGGGGAAAAGGACAGGCTGAAATATATTTGAATCTTCACTAATGAAAAAGCTCCTGATAAGAAATCATTTCAAAGCATGGCACATATATGGCCATTGTAGAATTGAACCCAGAATTGAACACAACTGACTTTTAAGTCCAGTGTGGTGAGAGTATCTGAAAGTAACTATGGTAATAAAAATACAAAAAGAGAAAACCTAGGTGGGACATTGTAAACATCGCATTCTGCACATGAGGACTGTGTATTGACATAAAGCCTCACCTTGCTCTGGTACATCTTGACCTCTTCATAGGAGTGTGTCTGCCAGGCTAGTTGCTGCAGCTCCTCTGTTGTGTACTGACAAGTCTCCAAGTGGGACTTGATGATATTCTGAGCAATACGGTCTGGAAGAGAGGATTCATATTCATTTATTCCTTTACATACAGCATGGGAATTCATTTGTTCTCTCATTTAAACTTTTGATACAGTGTAATACGATTTGTGTATGGGTAGGGCAAGCAAGTATTTTGCACATTATGTTGTTTTTGCTTTAATCTCTGTATGTTGAAAATCTAGAGGAAGAGATTTGTGGCATTTTTTTTTTCATTTCTACCCTTTTACTGCTTAATTTAATGTACCCTTGGATTTGTGTTAATTGTACTAATTCTTAACATGTACGCACTGCCTGCACTGTACAAACATTAATATGACACCTTGTCAGATAGCTGTGTAAGCCAGTCTTATCTCCTGTTCTGCACTCAGATTAGCACTCTGACTCACGTTCTCTACCTGGATGACTTTGTCAATAACCGTTCATTTCACATGTGGATATTTCATCTAGATTTTAAGTGATGAACCATTCTACTGTGTATGTCTCATAATGGAGCAAAATATCGTACAGTCTTTACCCAGCTCTCCCATGCTGACATTATTGGGTCCCAGCTGATTTTCCTGGTAGCCTCCGTAGCTGAACAGGTTGGGTACTGGCGTCAGGTCGTACACCGGCTCCTGCTTTATGTGCTTCATACCCGACATATCCAGACCTGACTGGTCTGGAGATGGTTGGGTGGAATCCATCCCATAGTATCCCCCTGGGACTCCGCCTCCGTTACCGTGGCCACCTTTGGGCAGGTCAATGACATGACCATTGGCATAGGTGCCTCCAATCTCATGGTTAAGGGTGGACAGTCCGTTGGTTAGGCTGGATGAATAAACACGTGCCAGAGCCTCTGCTTCACCGGTCTGCTGCTGCCGCTGCTCCTGAAGTCGTGCCTGGTGCTTCTGGACCTCTGCATATAGGCTGTCACGTTGCTTCTTGGACATGCGGCCAAACTTTACCGCTTTATGGGGAGAAAATACAGTGTAGGGAGATAAAATTTAAAAGGCTGCCAAAAAATTTCTTGGTAGCATAAATCAGTAGGAAACAACGAGAATTAAACACTTATTTTTAGGAGAGCACCTTAGGAACTTTAGTTTAAAATCAAGTAGGTTAAAGTAAAAAAAAGGGGGTAAAAATCCTAACAGCTCCTAACAGCTTTACCTCAGATGCAAATGTACATTGCTTCTGCAATTATTTGTGTTGTTACACTAAAGCACCAGTTATAATATTGTATTTATAACAACCACTGTAGTTATAAATACAGTATAAATACAGACACCCTGGGCCTCACCATCTCTGGACATTCCTAGGGCAAGACATTTCTGCAGGCGGCAGTGTTGGCAGCGGTTGCGGTTTGTTCTGTCGATGAGGCAGTTCCTCTGGCGCGGACAGGAGTAGGATGCATTGTTCTGCTGACTCCTTCTGAAGAAACCCTGTTTACATATCAACATAAGTAGGAATACAGACTTAGGGGTAACCATAGAATACAGAATGTTCATGAGTGAGTAATTTCTGAGCCAAAACAAAGAATAACAGGCACTGATAAAACAATTAATTAAGTCTCACCTTACATCCCTCACATGTAATGACTCCATAGTGGATACCTGATGATTTGTCTCCGCAGATTTTGCATGGTATAACTTCGATTTGGGCTGCAGGTAAAAAGAGGGGAAAGAAAATTACAAAACATGCATTGCACAACTCACTTTGGAAAGGACATAGACTTTTTTTTCCCTGTTTTGAGGACAATGACTGATTCAGTCACCTCACAGATTTTTGTGCCTCAGTTGGTGGTCTAGTAGGAGGTTAAAAAGGTACATAACCTGGTTGGCTCTAGGGCCTGATGGAGGGCACAGTGGGTGTGTATTTGTGCCTAACTTCACAAGGGCATAGTGACATCTGGACATTCTGTATGTCCTTGTAGGAGTTTTTCTAATGACTAGGACATCGCAGTCTACATACATGCACACTGTACATGCGCGCACGCACGCACACACACAAATCACAAGTTAGCCTTAATTGTATGTGTGGGTTCTTTGTGTTATGCTTGAAGCAGGGACCCCTGCAGGTTAGTAAGGTTTCCTATAATGAGAAAACAAGTTACATCACCGAAGGACCACACTTGCTCTTCAACTCTCTTAGTCTTCACACACACACGCACACACACACACACACACTGAGTTCAACAGCCGTTTTCCCTTTCTCTTTTACTTAATCTATAAATACACTAATTTAACTACTTTTCACTGCTGTCAAAGTTGTACTCACTGTGTATAGGTAGCTCCATGTACCGATCAACAAAAGGCACAGAATATAAAAAACATGAAGTATTTCAACGTAACACACAGAAGCACCTGTCAGCACTGTCTTTCAGCTTATTTTCCATAATATGAAGAATACAAAAGCCTAGGTTCCTTTTAAGAGATATGAGATGGATATAGAGGTAGGCAGGTATGTCTGCTGAGATGGCACACTCTCTATAAAGAGATTAGACAGCCTATCTAATCCTAAATTATTTCCCGACGAGCAGGTTCCCTCCTCTGCTGAGCACTGGCTTAGCCACAGCTGAAATAGCCATTCACATGTAATCTCCTTGCATAGTCCCACCTGTAGGAAATTCTGCAAGTTTTATGAACTTTTCTAGAATTTCCTCAGTAGACAAAGTCAACAAGCAGAACAGAAAACATAACTTTTTTTGTTTTATATTCCATATTTGTATAAGTTTTACTGCATTGATACCCCCTAAAAACAATGCAAAACTTGCACTGTGTCACAGGAGTTGATGCCTCAGAGTTGTATATTTACAGAGAGCATCATGACTGTGTTTGTGTAACCATATGCATGGTTTTATGTTTCTTTAGTCTAGCGTGTGCATACTGAAGTGCATTTGTATGCATTCTGTCTGGTTATTTTTCGTGCATTTGGGCAGGTGTATGTATGCCCCTTTTTCATGGTGTGAAAAATATAAGTGTGCATGTAATGGAAAGGTATAAATTGTACAAATATTTGTGTGGGGATACTTAATGTCTTTCAGGGGATGAGTGTGCAGTATACATAATTGGATAATCCCATATGCGGATCAATGGAGCTGAGTTCTGTCCAAGTGACTGACCAGGTAAAGACAGTCACTGCTGTCTCTACACTATATAGATTACCTGCACCTCAGGAAGTTTCACAGTGTATGTATAATCACGTCCCTGCTATAGCACACACAGATATTCACAGCTGGTTGGCCAGTGCCAGCTGAGTCATGTGAATGTATTTCTACTTTGCACTTTGAACCTGGACAAACCTTGCAGGTTATGATGGAACAGTTGGAGGAACATATAACCTTATAGATCCACAATGTAACTTGCTCATGTAGTTATTCATTTGTTTTTCCTCTTTCCTTCCTTCCTTCATTCATTCCCTTACTTATCTGGCCCCTAGTGAGGCCGAAGGGAGGCATAAAAATATCTACAAACTAAAAACTGACCTCCAATCTGCTATGATCCTGGACTTGCTCTCTACATTGTGTGTTGCCATACTTATTTTTATAGCTTTCATTCAAGATGTGAATGGGCCCTTAGTGTTCTTATTTATCTCTTGTCATATTATGACTTGCATGCAGCACCTCAAACCCAACAAAGTATCACTGTGTCCTGTTGCAGTCTTTTCATGAACGAGCTGGGGAAGGAACGACAAGCTGTTTCACAGTGTGCTTAAAGTAGCGTAGCTCTCGCTGAGAGTTCTGGTGCGGCTCAAGACATGACCCATTTCCACCAATTCCCAGCCAACTGGCTCCAAACTGGGTCAGAGCAGAGCACTGGACTGGGACGACACACAGACTACACATGCACAGAGCTGTCAATGAAAATGGCCTGTAACACGCTATTTATAGTCTGTAAAAAAAAGGGGTCAGTTGCGCCCGGGACATGGCCGTTATCATCAGACCGCCTGTGAGCAGTGAAGAGACGATCGAACGACAGTCGGTCAGCTGTAGTTGTTATTGTCTTTGTTCTTGGATTTTCACAGTCATTTTACTTTTTGCTCTTATTAATGCTTATTGGAAATTTCTTAGTCAAACTCTGATATCATTTTTGAACATGAAACAATTATGTCTCTGGGTTTAGACTGGCTGAATTCAACCCACCCCTGCTGCTGGTGCTGCTGCGTCAATGTAGATATACATACAGTAGTTTTTATTTCTGTTGATTTTTTTTAAAAAAAGCTCTTTTTCATACCTCAGAGGAGTGTGTATTTACTGTTTCTCTCCAGTGATCACAGTATACTCTCAGCCTATATTCTTTTAACCAGTGGAGATTGTGCTCCTCTTGTATACATAATTATGCCCTGAGGAACATGGGCATGTGGGCATGTGCATTGTTTAAGTGTGTGTTTTAGTGTGTCTTTCAGAGAGGGTTTCAGTGAGCGTTTTACTTATAAGAAAGATACAGAGAAATATAAAGTATGTATACATGTCTACATGTGTTCAAAAAAGTGTTTGTGAATGTGTGTTTGAGTGTGGGTGTGTGCATTGTTGAGTGTGCGTTGTGCTCACTGCCAGCGGGGACTGTCAGGTAGGATATAGGGAGACGGTCATGACAGCACCACTGTTGCCAGGGTGACCACCCACTCGCTGCACTCGTCTGGCTGTCACAGCGATGATGTGCTAAGCTGTCACACTCCTAAAGGAAGTGATGTCATCGATGTGTGCAGCCAACTCAGTGTTCGTCCTGCCGCCCTCTTTCAGCAGCAGGGGCTTTGTGAATTGTTTACCAGAGGACTCCCACTTCCACATCCAGCCAACAATAGATAGCTTGCTGCCTTAACACTTTAGCAGCAATGGTGGATTATACATGAGGCAGAATTAAGACGTGTTATCTGTTGGTTGTATAGAAGAAGCTGTTTTCCTATTGTTCTCAAAGTTAGGACGTCTGATATTGCATTTTGGGTATTTGATTTCATGTTTTTACAAGGCAAACTTATAGCTTCTAGTAGAAGTGAATTCCTAAAATAGAATAGAACTTCAGTGAAAGGAGTCTAATGCCACTGTTCCCTCAAACCTCTCTTTGATAGGCCTCCATTTCCAAACAAAACCTTAGTTGAAAAAAAGGAACTCTTTTTTTTGGTTGTTTTTTGGTTGGCTGTTTTTGGTTTTTTTTGGAGATTACTTTGCTCCTAGCTCTTTCACAGAAGGGGGTGGGATTTCTTTCCAACCTGAGTTGACCCAGTCTGAGTGGAGTGACTGACAGCATCCTCGGCCAGCGGGAGCACGAGTGTTATCCTGAGGTTATTATGTAAGAGCGGGACTGCAACGCTGGCGTTTCCTCAGCTAAGAGGAGGATCAGGCCAGCGCAATCTCTTGAGAGAGAAAAAGACAGAGAGAGCTAACTAGAGTTGGATTTCACAAAGAACAAGCCAAAGATAGTTGTTGTAGTGTGCACTAGACCACTGAGAGTTTGCACACGTGCATGTGTGTGCAGCTGATTATGGCCACAAGGGTTGTATTGCACTGGCACGTGTGTTATGATAATTGATTTTTAATGAAGCGAGGATCTCCTGTGTATTTCCTAGGCTGGCCCTTTCTCTAAATAGAGTCCTAATTATCTACATTGCACTGCAGAAAAAAGCAAAGCCTAGCACCAATATCTTAGCAATACTTCATCTGAAGCACAGGAGTAGCTCACACAGAGTGCCATTAAGGCTCATACACACATACCTACACACAGAATTACATGGCTATTTAAAATGGCAGCTCTCTATATATATACTGATAATGTAACAGCAAATTGAGGCCACTAGATGTTGCTATACATTTTTAGTTTTTCTGTATATGTGTGTGTGTGTGTGTGTGTGTGTGTGTGTGTGTGTGTGTGTGTGTGTGTGTGTGTGTGTGTGTGTGTGTGTGTGTGTGTGTGTGTGTGTTTCAAAAGGGGCAGACTGGACATGCATGTTTAATTCATTCAGCCTACGGGCTGGGTCTACAACAGAAACATACCCAAAGCAACACACACACACACACACACACACACACACACACACACACACACACACACATACTCAGTATCATGCGGTATCACACGGCCATATACACTAGAGGTTGGTGCTACAGTTTCACAGCTTACGGAACAGTTAAAATCACTTTCTGCCATAACTTTTGCCAAATGTAAGGCACTTCAGAAATGCAAACACACCTCCTACTGTAGTCCCAGGGGTTGACTTGTTGGGGGATGAATGTGGGTGGTATCTCTACTTCATTAAAAATATGCATAGCTTCTTCCCCGTTAACTAGATATCTTCTGGGAAAATGAAGGAGATCAGCACTTTACCCCCCACCACTCCTTGTTAAATCTGAACTACTCCAATGCTGGTGTTAGATGTCTATATACTGTGAATTATGCTATCACTGTTCACCATCCACTCCACTTCAGTCTGTTTGACTTTTTCATTTCTCTCTGAGTGTTCCTACTCGCTGTAAGTGGCTGTGTGACTGGGAAATCATTTCAGTTTCTGTATTTCATGATCTATTTCCATCTCTCAGCGTAACTCTTGTCTTCCAAGTCTCATAGAGCTTAGAGAGGAACAAGCGTTTTTGTATCCTCCGTCGATGATGAAAAACACTGAGAAAAACTTTTGGTGGCGTGATCGCTGAGTGGATGAACACACAGCTGGGAATAGCGTATAGCAGTGCTGCTTGGGTTACCTCCCCTGTGTCTCCTGTCATGTTATCACATCATACTGTCCCATTAAAATCAATGAAACACTGCCACTGCATATGGTTTCAAACGGTCTTGTGCAGTGTGCTGTCATACTTTTCTCTCGTTCCTGTCTCTTTTTTACTGTCAGAAACATCTGAAAAATATATTGAGGAGTGGTGGACTATCTCCTCTCCTTAGAATAAATAAATAAATGAATAAATAAATAAAGTGCATTTCACTCCCTTTCATACGTTTTCCATACTGTATGTCCTCTTTATTTCTCAGACACCAGCGCATGGTATTTATCATAAATGCCATTGTTTTGAGAGCCGTGATGGCCTTAGGGTTTAAGATGCTGACGATGTAATTGTCAAGTCCCCTTCCCGTCTCCTGTCTGTCCTCTCAGAAAGGTATTAAATGACTCCAATATACGGTATCTATATGTATGTATCTAAATATTAAAAAAATGCCCAAACCATCACTACATCTGATCACCAATCCTTTAGATCTCGGTGTACACAATGTATATACATGATATGATACTCTAGGACGAGGAATATAAACAGTTTTCATTTATTTTTCCACAAAATATTTTTTTCATTTATCAAGAGCCAAACCTCTGGTGTAACGACTAAACAAAACAACAAATACAATCTAAAATAGCCAAATAATGATTTTTTAATCAGGAAATATCCAACAAGACTACAAATTTGACCAGGCATCCAATGCCAACCTAAGTACTTAAAGATTTTCAATACTCAGTGCACATTTTGATAGTTACGAGACACTGGGGTCAATACGGAGCCGTCTGTGCTTTTGACAAATATTTGCTTCATTTTAACAATGTTAAATGCTCATGTTGAACATGCATTGAGGATGATAGCGTCACTGGTGCACGATGATTTGCTTTATTTAGTTTATTTAGAAACAGCTTATAAATACCAGTAGAACTGCAATAAAAAGTTCCTTCATTGTTTAGTTGGTAACTATTAAAGCAAATGTACCAGTGATTTTCTAGTTCAAGGCGTTCTCTGCTGTCCCGCTTTTCTATTTTTTTGTCACTGAAATTAATTTTCTTTGAGATAATTTTTAGATCTAGACTATTTTTGGATAAAATAAGACAACTGTCTTGCATCATTAAACTGTCTTGGACATTTTGCAATTTTTTTCAATGACATTTTATAGAGTTTTACAATTATAAAGTTTTAATCAGTTAATGAGGAAAGAATCATTTGTTGAAGTCCTAAACGGCAGCAGTGAACTAGATGCCAGCGAGGAACATCCCTGCCTCAAACTAGGCCTGATTTGGCTGTTAAACTTAATGGCAGCATACAAACACGAACCATCCTCATTAACACAAGGTGACACGGTCGTGTACTGGTTCTGTCTTTGTACAGTCTGCTGTGCAGAGTGCTACAATAATAATCATAATGCCATGCAGACCCATCTCCCCTCCCCCATCTCCATCCCTCGATGCCAAACATGTCTTTGTCCACTCTGTGATATAGACGGTCACACTGTTGCTGCATGAACATACACGTCGTTACTACCCCCAACCTCTGCTTCTCCCATCAGTGTAACGTCATTGACCCCCCCCACGCACACACAGACACACACTTTGCCAACACACACACACACATACAAACAGTCAGAAAAACAGTCGCTCTCACCCTCCCCCCATGCTGTATGTCAGAGGGCATGAGCTAGTCCAGCTTGCCATGTGGCCCCAAAGCACTCTGGGTAATTGCTCAGATAGCAGGTCTGGGATCAGCTGCAGTTTGCTCATAGAATATTGTGCCGCGGCGTGATTGGACACCACAGAGAGGGAACAGAAGGGGGCCACTGGCTGTCATCCAGTGCATCGATTCACATGCACACAAACACACACACAGACACGTTCAGACAGACAGAGGCACACATTCAGACATGCTTGAATGCATACATTGCTTCAAACTGCTTTTGAAAAAGCAGACTTTACTGTATGATTTCTATGCTTTCCCCCCACCCAACACACACACACACACACACACACACCCACTCACACTCACACAGTCTCCCCACCCAGTGCAGCATGTGTCCTCAGATGGATAAGAGGAGAAGGAGGCGTGGGAAAAAATCCACAGGGTAAACCCAACCCCTGCCTGAACACATATATATATACACACACACACAGACTGCCCATCTGCCTACTCAGATCTGTCTCTCATGGTTACTGTACACACTCACAAACACAGGCGTACACTCACAGTCCAACCCCCTGGGTGACCTGTAGGACCCAGATGGCCTTTGACCTTTCCTTAAGGACCGAGAGAGTGCATCAGAGTGGAAGGAACGAGTCCAAGTGTGAGAGGTCTGCATCTGGTCATTACCGTCCTGAGAGCAGCCATGAGAATGCACACACTGAGGCGCACTTGCTTTAGCAAAAATGCACACATATGCAGAAATACACACACAGTGCTTTAAGCTCTCTCATTTATGTATTTTCTTTTCCTCTCACGCCTTCATCATCACATTACTAAACTTACTTGGGAATCAATGCAGAAAAGAATATGTTTACACACACATTAACCAAGACCCTGCTGTTTCATTCTCTGAAGGGAGGAAATAATGTTTTGTTGGCGTTGGCCATGTCCTCATCCTCCCTTAACCTCACGCTTCTTCTCCTATGGTGTTTCTCTTGAGCCTAATTGTAGATGACAGTGTGTGTGTGTGCGTGTGTGTCTTTGAGGGGGAAGGGAGAGGAAAAGGTGGCTATCTCAGAGTGGAGAAAGAAATAGAAAGAGAGGGACATCCACGGAGAGACAGACAGAAAATTGCTTTCAGTTCTTACATAAGGTGTAGAGAAATTTGCCCTCAGTTTCACTGGAGTCACATCCTTTATAGAGATGGTTGTTGGGTTGGTTAGATAAAATCAGGAAACAGGAACATCGGCATGAGTGAGGCTGAATGGATTTTAAAGCATTGATGAAGCGAGCAGCACTTAGTGTGAATAGCTGAAATAATGAAGCACTAGGAGAAGGATGTTTGTGTGTGAATGTTTGAAATGCTAACAAAACTGTTTGCCTTTAATTCTGATTAGGTGTTGTTGCAATTGTTTTTTTTATCCATCTCTACATGTACTGTATTGGGTGTATAGACAGTGTTTAGACATGTGTGTGCATGCAAGAAAAGTACAGATGTAAGTGGTGGTGGAAAATAACCAAGTACATTTACTTATGTACAGTACTTGAGTGCAATTTCTGATTACTTTTTTTGAGTATTTACAGTATCTGCTACTTTATACCTAAACAATACAAAATATTTCACTTTTGAGTCAATTACATTTATAGATACTTAGCAGACTCATTTTTTTCATACAAAGTATATGACCAACAGATAAAATAAGATGCACTGCAATAAATTAAACTCCCCAATTGTATATAAAGAAGCAAATATTAGCTCAGACAATAAATTTATGTGTATAGATCAATGCATCAATTATTACTTTCCAATGTAATATTCAGGATACAGAACGATAAATTTCTGAAAGGGGCCATCCCGCATTTTGAGCACTTTTAATACACTAAGTATAGTTCAAATTATATTTCTGTACTTTTACCGTAAAGAACCATACCCGTTATTCTTGCATTTTGTCTCAGCCATATAACTACCTACGCCTTACATTTCCGCCAGCCATCTTCCCATCCATGAACCCGAATTTAGGCTTTTGCAACATTTTTCCAAAATCCCTAATTTTTCATAATTAACCTCTCTGGCAACACTCCCAACTTTAACTTGGAGTATTTTTACACTGTGGTATTACTTGTACGTAAGTGAGTAAGTTCATTTATGTAGCACCTCTTAAGAGCAGAATGTCACAATGTTAATACTACTTACGTAAAGATTCTTGCTCGACTGAAACAGGCTGTCTGCCTGAGAGCTAATGCAAGCCTATGAATGAGTGAGTTCCCATTTGAGTTTATGTGTGTTTTCGAAAGGTTTCATTGTATGTGTGGGTTTCAGGATGCCTGTTTAAGCAAGTGTGTGAGCAAGCATGTGTCTGAGGATGTATGTGTGTGTCCTCTCCCAGGGATGGCCGCTAATAGCTCGCCTCGGGCAACAATTTAACTCAGTCTAACAAGGTTCTCCCCAAAGTGGCCCCAGGGGCATCTCTCACAGAGGCTAATTGATCACAAAGAATATCACACAGCTCAGCTCAGCTCGGCTCGACCCGGCTCGCTCTGCTCTTCACCTGCCTGCTCCCTCTCTCTCTCCCTCTCTCTTTCTCGCTTTCTCTTGTGGGATGATTTAACAGAATGCGTTATGAACATTAAATCTGAGTCGAGAGAACAAAAGCAGCAGCAGCAGCAGCAGTCTTGGTTTCATAACTGCATTCTCTTTGTGAATGACAGGACACCTCTCGTCAACAGCCACTGCTTGGGACACACACAAGTGAGCACACACAAACACAGGTTGAGGGAGGTAACTGAAGATTCTGAAACGGCGACATAGAAAGAGGGAGAGAGGGGGATGTGGAGAGAAAGAAAGATAGACCTAATAAGAGTCTCTTCAATGAGATTACAAGCACTAAAACAGGCTAATCTTTGTCATTAAGCAAAAGATGCCGCAGAAGACTAAGTCATATTATAGGCTTATTGTTGTTAGTATGTACTATGCACCTGCCAGCACTGAACACCTTCAAAGGGTAGAGGCATTCAAAAACATATTCTTAGGTTCCTGATAGCTAATGTTTTCTTGTAAAATTATTTTCAAGCAATCTGTTTTTTTTCTTTTCCTTATTGAAAATGTCAGGCTTTGATAAAGTTAAACAGTCAATGGTATCTTAAGGTTTTTATGAGCCTGAGAAGTAGGTTTTCTTAACCCATAGAGGAGCACTAAATCTATATGTATATGATTATGTACAGAGCAGAGGTAGGAATGTCACACCCACACATACCTACAGAATATGGACTAATCTGCTTTGAGTGTTAGCTTAAGTTCAATGGGTGGTTTACAAATGTGGACTTTGGATACTACTATTGGGTGCTGGCATTTTCATAGCTAAGGAAAGTAACAGTGTGGAAGGGTAAAGTGAGGACAGGATAATTTCTATCTGTGTGTGTGTGTGTTTGTCTGTGTGTGTTTGTGTTTGTGTGTGTGTGTTTGTGTTTGTGTGTGTGTGTTTGTGTGTGTGTGTGTGTGTGTGTGTGTGTGTCAACCTGCATGTCAGTAAACACAAATTCAGTGTTTTATCCCCTCTCTACTCTGTTATCCCTAACTGTTTCACTCTCTCTTGCTCAAGCAAATGCACACACACATGCACTATTATATAACACTCTAGTCACCCTCTTACTTGCTCTCTCTTTTCTTATTTCACTGATTCATTCGCTTTCTGTCTATCTCCTGCTTTGACTTTAATTTGCCACGTATAGACTTCACATGTTCTCAGTTGTATAATACATGACAATGACTCCTGAGACTGGAGTTTAGAAGTGCAGGTGAGCATGCTCTCTTGCGTTGGGCTATCAAACAGTAGTACTCTATATCTCTCTCAACAAAACTAGATTAATTATGAGACAGCAAAATTAATTCCTGCTCTTGATATGAGCATATTTCTCATGAAAGCTACCCCCTCCAATCATATCTCTGGTCTCTCTGTTCATACTTTACTCAGTGTCTGCATTTAACAAGTGTAGTCATCCTCTTCCCTTGGTTTTTACTTCAGTGTAAAATAGAGAAAAATTTGAATATTGAATATCAATTGTGCCTCCAATGAAACATGCTGCCTTCATGGATGAGTAAAACTGACAAAACATAAGGAGCTGTCAGAGGACTATATGACTTCAAGGCAGATTTAGAGTTTAGGAGAGGTTCAGGCAGAAATCCCTGCTGGCTAAGATAAAGTGGAGACACAAACCGAAGCGTGCCATGTAGCCCACGCTTTGTGTGTATAAAGATTAGGAAAATAGAGAGAAATAGAGAGAGAGAGGAGAAAAACGGTTCGCCTAGACTCCCCTAGACAGCCGCAGAGGGATAAAACCAACATGGAGTGCATGCTGAGCTCATGCTAAACAAACACAGGCTATGATAGCAGCTCAGTTGGGCCACAGAAGTGCCATCCAGGCCACACACACACAGCATGGTGGGGTGTTTTTAGTAGAAAAAAGGTCAAGCAAAAGTGCTAAGTAAGGAATAGACTGGGGGTATCTGAAGACAGGTGCACAAACAGTGGGAAGTGAGTGAGTAAGCGTGTGTTTATGTGTGTATGTGTGTGTGTGTGTGTACGTGTGAGTGTGTGTGTATTTGTTTGTGTCTGTGTGTCTGTGTTGCAATAGCACTCTGGTGGTACCTCAGTCAGTCAGTAGGGCTGTGTTGAGGGATTAACAGTGTGGCCTGCATGGGCTTGGGGTAATCTCTCCTCTCTTCTTACATAACACTGGGCCATTAGTCAGCACAAACACACAATAAACAACACAATCAACAACACGGAGTGTCACAACAGACCACACATGCCCTTATAACATTGCAAACAGAAAAAATGACTATTGTGTGCACTGAGTGATTTCATGGGAACAATGTAAAACAGTAATTTGGTGATTAAAAGCTGCGCACTAAACTGACCAAAGATGCCCCCCCTTCATTTAGCCATGATGAGCAGTACATAAACATTAAATAAATGATTTATAGGACATCATAATGGAGTTATACGCAGACATAGAGTCATTTGCAAGTTTTTATCAATCTAAAGTATTAATATAAAGTCAACAATTATAACTTGAAGGCATATTTTATATTACAACTGTGAGGAGGAGTAATGGTTGTTAAAACAATTACAAAAGCAAAACAAACTTAAAGTAAATCATGTAATGAATATCTAAAGCCCCCACTAATGGCTCTAATTCTAATGGTACAGACTTATAGATGGACTAAAATTAAAGGCAATGTAAAGCCATCCAAGTTATGTGCAATAGATTAATCTAAACAGACTGCTTCCGTTGGCTTCGACTAAAAATTGATCCTCGGATGCTTTCGAATAGGCCAAATCAATGCTCACACAAGCCTCCAAAGCTAAGCAGGAGAGGACTAATTCTATTGGCATGAGGCCGTCATGCATAGTATTGCAGCTGTGTGTGTGTGTGTGTGTGTGTGCGTGTGTGTGTGTGTGAGTGAGTGAGTGAGTGTGAAAATGTGCGCATGTGTTTCGAGTGCTTACTGTGGAAGGTAATAAAAATAATGTTGGAATTTGAAAATCCACATTGCTGTAGATTCCTGCCTTTTAGTTGTTCCTGTCCTCTTTTTTTGACACTGCTCGTCATCACCTTACTCATTTTGTTTCTGTTATCCTATCTTTTCCCATTGTGCAGGAGTGTGAGAGAATGTGATTGACACATATCGCTAACAGGGAAGATCAAATGGCGATGTCAGCCCCACCTCCCCTGGTTCTCCCTCCACCACTGAACTCTTTGACCTGCTTGACCCGGGTGCATCTATGTGGTGTAAAAGCTCTTAGGCTTACACCACTGATACAAAGCATGTAAAGACACAGGCTAATGGGGACTAATGTAAAGATCATTGTGAAAATAGGAAAATATTGACATGTAAAATACATGTCTACAACGTCAGTGTGATTTTGTAAGTTTATGTAAATGTTCCCATGTTGTTGCCTTTATTGGAGATCTCAGTAGAGAAACTATTATCAAATTGATTATAATGAAATGAAACATTTTGTGTAAGGATGTTCATGTTGCTGATTGGCTCTGATATGCTTTGGAAACCCAAATTTATTTCTCCAAAAAATAACATTTAATTGCAATGAATAAGATTATTATCAATTCAAATCAAAATAGACTGCAACAATGAAACGATTTTTGTTTTGTATTATTATTTGGGGTTTTTTTTTGTCCATTTAGAGTTGTTTATCATATATGGCTATAGCTTAAAGCTGAAACTTTGCCATCACCAAAACTTTGAGCTCAAAAATATAATGCCACTGTGACTGGTGTCATTTTATTACACAACTTCACTACTAGGTTTTACAGGAAGACTATTCACAGTACAGCATCATCATGTTGCCGTTGAAAATACAGAAATAATTATCCTGTTTACAACATCCTACACAACAATGAGCCATATTGAAAAAAAACCCCACAGTGCTCCATTTCCTGACATGAAGAAAAGACCCTGACGATATTATTCTATCTGTTATTTCTCTGGCTTTCCTGGCCGGGTGATGGGCTGACATCATCTTCGGTCAGGGCTTCAGGAGTTGTGGCTATTGTTAAATGATAATTACCACAGCTCATGAGGGGCCTCTATTTTTTATAACCTTGTGGTTGTGAGCACATTTCTGTGTAAGGGCAGCCGAGACTCCACATACACACACACAGGTTTAGAGTGGGGGCCGCACGGCCCACACTGATTTAATTCTATCTGACAAAACCCTTTGGGGCGTGCAGAGGGAGAGAGGAAGATGGAGAGAGAGAGAGGGAGAGAGGGAGAAAGAGAGAGAGAGAGAGAGGGAGAGAGAGAGACATTAATAAAGAGGGGTGAGAGAGACGCTTCAGGGGCCTCTTCTGCCAACCATAGCTATAAAGTGAAAGCAGGAGCTTTTGGTATACCCCCCAAAGCCTCCCATGCACGAGAGTGGTCGCAAGGGCCATTAAAATGTGGATAAAATACAAGGTGCATGACAGAGGAGTTTGCCATGGGATAAGGGGGGGGGGGGGCTTTCTCATGTTTTTTTTCCTGCCTGAGGTTTGATGGCCTGAAGTTGAGGTAGCAAAAAGCTTTATGAGACATTAAAACACAAAAAGCATAACAGGATAGATAGATTGATATTATTTGTTTAATTATTCCAATTCATAATCATGTTCGTAGCAATGTTAACAAGAGTCTGTTAAACAAGTAATACCAGCCAATCATTTAACCTCTGATATCAGAACACAATATCATTATTATACATCTGATTACAATATGGCCATAAGCCAGTGTAAAAAATCAATATGATATGTTTATTTTGAAACGGATTCAAGCTGTATTTCAGTTTGAGAACATATTATTCACATATTTATATATTTTCTATATTTATATAATACAGTGCCGAGGGGTTAACGTTTCATAAGAAGTTAAGACTTTGTGTATGTGGATCAAGACTCTCCAACAATTTCTTTCTCTTCCCTCTCCAACTTGTCGTCGGAACATCCAGACATCTTTACTTTAATTGTTTCAAATGTCGGATGGCAACATGCGGAGGTTCAGCCGGTTAAAAACATGTCAGCGTATAAATTAGAGTTCAAGATCATCCGGTTGAACGAGTGTTGCAACTTTTCCTCAGCAATAATAATTGCACAGCATTACGAAGAGTTTAGAAAACAAACCGAAATAAAAAGACTGAGCTAATACTAATTAGTTTAACTATTGAAACGCTTCTGCAAATAGCTATCGGTGAAAGATGGAAAAGAGCGCATTTTCTGATTTAAAAAGAAATCGAACATTAGTTTAAGGAAGGGCTCAGTGAAAATGGAAAGAGCTGTGGTAACCTGTGTTTGTGAGTGTGTGAATGTGTTATGAGTGTGTGTGTGGACGGTGTGTGGGTCTGTGTGTGCGTGCGCGCGCGCGCGCGCGAGCGCTGGGCGACATTGACGTTGAATTTCAGCATCTCGGGTGCGTTGCGCAGCGTTATGGAAATGGGTTAGTGGAGCGCGTGAGAAGTATCCCCGAAACCTTCAGTGAAGTTTATCAGCATAATACAAAATAAACAAAATAAAAGTTTTTTTTTCCCTGCACATCATCCGATCTGATCTGGGGGCAGCAATATCCGTAATTCCCGCTGGTGTGGAGTGGAGCTCAAATGAATAAAGCTTTAATCAAATACCATGCGCCACTTTTAGATTTTCATGACACAGACCCCTACGGTTTTACGCATGAATTTGCAAAACTGTGGGCCTGTCTCACACACAGACACACGCTTGGACCCAAAAGCACATACGCGCAGAGATCAAAATAAACTTTACTGTATTTATAGTGTAAGGTGGCTGGTGAGGCTGCAGGGAAATCCAAACACACACCCTCGGCTTTGCTGTGAAAAAGTGACAAAACGGCTTTGCAGCGAAAAACTCTCGGAATAAACTTTCAAGGCCAAATCTGGGATAAAGCCTGCCGTGCTATGTGTGTGTGCATGTGTGTGTTAGACGGGATGTAGCTTGGGGAAAGTGGCGGCGGTGCCTGGAGCAGTGGGATGATCTTACCTCGCATGGTGTTGGCGTTGCTGGAGCTGGTGCTGAGGCTCGCTTCCCAAAGCAGCAGTCATGAAGAAACAAACATAAACACTTAAAAAACGGGGAGGGGGTTGCGGGGGGGTGTGTGAGAAAGATCCTCAGTTAAAAATAACTACAACGAAAAGAGTGTAGATGATCTGCGTCGACGTCCACTGGCTGCCCTGAGTGGAGGCGTCTCTGCGCTAAAAGCATCCCAGACCGGGGCGCAGGGAGGCGGGCTGAGGTTGGCCGGTGCGTCGGTCTTTGCGCTCTGGTCGTGTGGTCGCTTTTTTCATGACATCTGCGCTCTCACCTCTATGGGAGGGTTTCACTGTTTTCTGTGGGCTGAGGGAGGGAAGAGCGTATAGGGGAGGCTTTACGCGCCGGCCCGGATTGGACTGGAGCACTTTCCGCTCCTCCCACTCTCTCCTGCTCAGCCTCCAGCCCGGAGCCTGCACGCACACAAGCACACACACACACACACACAGCCTGAGCGCTCGGCCTTTACAGCACTACACACAGTCACGGTAAAGTTTTTACCCCATACACATTTAGTCGGTCCTGTACGAGTCAGACCATGCCCATGTATGCACAGAAAAAAAATGCACCTTTAATCCCGTGATTTAAAATTCTGTGCGAGGACATTTAAAGGGCGGTTTACTTGATTTACGAGTCAAAGTGACTTTTTAGCGTGTAAAGGGTGATTGGTTGTGGTTAAAATATTTGGGAAAACCCTGAAAAAATAAAGATAGAAATAATAAATAGATGAAGAAAACTGTCGATAAATGGAAAGGAGATGATGAAACGAATATAAAAGAGCAAAACCCTAAGACTTTAGAATGACACAGACAAAGAATGTATATCATACACACATTATCATGAAAGCACTAGAGATGAAAAAAATAATTGCACAGGTTTATATTGATCACTTATCACCACGTCGTCTAAGAGTAGTCTTTGTTTCAGTGGCTTTAATACTTTTTTTTTTACTGCATTTAAGTACATATGTGTACCGATTAATGCACAAAGCAGGATACTTTATCACCACAGCAAGTGATGATCTCATGCTGATGTTCAACTTGTTATAGTAAATGACATAATACTGTTATTAGAATATAAAAGTACGTGTATTTAAAAAAAAATACAAACTTTAGATTTGTCCTGTACAGGTCATATACAGAGAGAGGCTAATAGATCTTATGTCACAGGAGGAGGAGCAGCTCAGGTGACATGAGTTGTCTCAGGTGTCCCCGGGATGGCTTTCAGGGTGGGGTCCTCTACTTCTGAGAAACACTGAAATACTGACCTCAAAAATAAAAGAAAAGGTCCATGTTAGACCACTGTACAGAACAATGACTGACCCAGTGAAGGCTGCAGAGTATTAAAATGCATATACAGTATGTGTGATCCAAACTTGGATTTATTATATTCATAATTTCATATGATGAAGATGGATAATTGTCTTTCCAATGAATTTTACAGGCTTATTTTAAATATACAAGCTTAAAACCCAGAAATATATACCATTTGGCATGGTAAAGGGCAGTGTGCATGAACTGTGTCAGTGTATTTTACAGATTAACAATCAGGACCATTGACTATCTTGCACTGCAATTTCACTGTATGACTTAAAACCAGCATGAACATTGCTCTGAAATTACGACCAGGCCATAACTCTGACCGACAATATCACTGTTTTACACAAAATTCGCCCTTAGTCTTTGAGTTTGTTTGACTCACCCTTCACAATTTCACCACACCTTACACACTTGTACAGTCTTAGTGCCATAAAATGTTTCCCTTTATTATGAGTAATTACAGTAGAAAATTGTCTCAGATGTATTGTAAGATATAATATAACACACACACACACACACACATATATATATAATTGTATGTATATATAATTTATTTTTATTAATTAATTTTTTTTTTACATGTCTGAGCTTAATGAGGCAAAAGTATTCTATTTTTTGCCTTATTTATGGAATTTTCAAGTCTAAACAGGGATAATGGACCCATCAGACTATTTTATTGTGTTCTTGTTTTATCGCTGCAATGTCCCAACAGATTCATAATCACAGTAATCATCACAGGGGTAAATCCTGACTGACTGAGCCAAAAGGACATCCCACCAGGACGTCTTTGACCCTGGACCAACTCCTGAAGGCCTCTAGGTTCAGTGAAATATTAACAAAATGTAAAAACTGATCATATCATGAATGTGCAGAATTGAGTGTCGAGGTCCTTTCGGTGCTGAAAAGAGCTATCCCTGCCACACATGGTTAGCGTCACACCCAGTGTTCAGCATCTGTCATTAGAGTGGTTTTCTAAGAGATAACACGGTCAGAGCTTCTGTCGGTCTGCACAAGGCAGGAGAGAGGCAGGTGTGGGTGAGAGGCACTTTCACCCCCGGTCTCTTTTAGCCTCTTTAGCTGTGGCCCAGGGAGAGAGAGACGCAGAGAGAAACAGAGAGAGAAACTGCCCCGAGCACATCTCCACTGACCTACATTTCATCTGTCGCTTTTTTCCACTCTTCCCTTTTTTTCATCTCTTATTTTTCCTGTACCAACAGCTCCATAACTGTGATGTAATGACCAAAGCAAGCGTGATAAAATCCCAGACTGGTCAGGATGAAACACTCTCGGAGACAGGCAGACAGAAGAAAGACATAGAGAAAAGAGGAAGCAGTGGAAGACGAACAGGGAGGGGGTCGAAATGAAAGAGGGCGGTAGTTGGCTCTTCAAAAATACAATAAAGGTTTCAGCCCTTTCTGTCAAAACAATAAAATGTGTCATTATGTGATCTGTGTGCTGTGTGGACATCAATCCATCTGAGGACCAGGGACTCTATTAAGAAGGATTACCCCTCGTTGCCAACAATCCACTGTGCTCACAAAGCCACGGAGCTAGCAGAGAAGTTACTTTAAACATGACATAATATGTGCATCGTCTATCGAGCAGGGATGAACAGAAAATAAAAAGAAGAACATAGAGGTTGTGTTTGATGAGATACGCTGGAGTGTAGGCTGCTCCGTCCATATGGTGGTAAGAGGGAGGAAGGGAGCAGGAGAGGCAGACCGGGCCATGCCTAAGGGCTGAACTTGGCGATGGAGAAAGCAGCACTCTGCGCCGGGATGGGATCTCAGGTCCTTCTGCCTTTATGTCTCACTGTCTGTTTCTGTTGGCTACCTGATGGCCTGCTGCATATCTGTCTATTTCTGTCTACCTGTCTGACTGACAGTCATCAGTTCTCTACTAATTGCTTGGACGATTGTCTTTTGATCTGTTTGTGTCTTTCATGTCTGTTATTTCTTTAATGCCTGCATCCATTTTTTTAAAAAATTTAGATTATCTCTTTATTTCAGTTTTTCTCTTCCTTGCTATCAGCATGGTTCTAGGGATGGCAGTGTTGGTCTGTCAGTCATGCCATTACTTTTGTCCAGACTGAAATTTCTCAGCTTTTATTGGACGGATTGACATGAAATTTTAGAGAGACATTCCAAGACAGTGTATTCTAATGACTTTGTTGATCCTCTGACTTTCCCTCTAGTGGCATAATGAGGTTGACATGCATGGGTTTGAGTTATATATCTTAGCAACTATTGGATGGATTGCCATGGAATTACAGGCATTCATTGCCCCCACTTGATAAACCTGGAAATTATGCACATAAGATGTTCAAAGCTGCCTCTGCAACCCCACAGTACACAGAAAAGGCAGTTCTCGTACTGTCACAAGTCATTGTTTAGCAGAGAACAGGAAACTAAATTCCTCTCCAAGGCACTTGATACAGTTGCCATCTTGTCACTGGTACCTCAAGTCTTTCTCATTAACATGAATGCACTATCTCAGGTATGCCTTGAGGGAATTTCCTCAAATATGGCAGAGACATCAACTTAGACTCAGGGATTTACCTATTACAATTCAATGGTTAAAGGTCAAGGGTCAAGGTCCCGTGACCTTACAAAACACATTTTTGGACACGACTCGATGATACATATGCTAATTATGAAAAAAAACAAGAATCAAAACCTTTTATCAAATTCTTTCAAAGTCTTCACTACATATATCATACAAGTCTTTAAAGACATGGATGTAAACTGCAACTTGACCAGTTAGTTTCTATAAGTTGCAATTAAATTCGCCCTGATTTCTTGGAGGTTTTACTTACATTGTGGATTGGTGAATGTGAACTACTTCCCAGTGGACACAAGAGGTATACCTTCATTCTGTTATTTCATTCCCATCAGCCTGAGTTGAACTCTTTTTGTCGGTTAGCCAATTACCATGCTAATATTCTACACTAAGCATGCTGATGTTAGTATTTAGCAAGTACCAGTACAGCCTTACAGAAATGCTAGCGTGGCTGCAGTCTCTTAGTCCTGTGAAAGGCATTACCCTCTGTCTCTGTTATCATTTTGACTTTTTCATTCAACAATATCATGATAACAAGCAAAGCCTTTTAATCCATTGATTCATTATTATTAATGCATCTTTTTTAACTTTCTACCTCCTACACATAGATGCTATTCTGATAGAGGCACAGACAGGAGATGTCTATGTTCCAAGATTATTTTTTTTCTTCTTCTTCTTTTTTTTTACATACCTGGTGCCAAATGATATTCAAGTGGTAGACACTTCATATTGCCACTACAATTACCCCCTATAGAGTCAGAATCTGATTAGAGGTTAAATCATCTTGCCAATGTTGATGTTACAAGGAAAAATGACAGGGCTCAGTTACTTCTTGGAGTAGTTTTTGTTACATTTTCAAGCTGAACAACATCTTCATAGAGTCCTAATCACTGAATTTATGAGTACCAGACAATTCACTTTTGTTAATCTTTAATGTAGATTTAAGGCAACTAAAATGCAGTACAAAAAGGAGCAAACCTAAACCAACCAACCCACTGATTCTGGGAATTACCAGAAACAGCATCATATACATATGTGCACACAAATCCACACAGAGAAATACAGTAACTCAACAAGAGCAAAACACAAAACAACTTGATGGCCATTACATGTGAAAAGGACACCAGTGGATTGTCTGTTGAAGGAAGAGGGAAAATAACAACCGTGAAGAGAACTAAAAGTGATAGCCTTGTTTCTTTTAAGGCTCTTCATTCATACCAGTCACTGCTGTCCTTGAATCGACCACTAGGAAGTTAACTTATATATAATTAGATAAGTTTCCTCTAGAAAATAAGAAATTAGGCCACAGGTCTCTGAGGAATCTCCCTCTCCAATCTGATGACATGTTCCACACTGCCTCTTATTTTCCCCTGAAACAAGCAGGTGATTTTTCACAGTGAAACTATAGTGTGTGTGTGTGTGTGTGTGTGTGTGTGTGTAAGTGTGTGTGTGTGTGTGTGTGTCTCTGTGTATGTGTCTTTTTAATCATATATATATATGATCTTTTTAATCATATATATATGAAACACACGCACACACACACACACACACACACACATATATATATATATGTTTATATATATATATATATATATATATATATATATATATATATATATATATATATATATATATATATATATGTGTGTGTGTGAATAATATGAGCATGAGAACATGACCATATACCTCCAGGAAAGGTCTTAATCTTGAGCGAAATAAAGAGATTGCTCATTTTTTCAATTACGCACCAAATTGTTTCACACATATTGCTTCCATGTACCGTGACATTGACACATTGACATGTTGAGTGAGAGCTCAGAGAAAGAGAAAGAAAGCCAGAGAGGGAGAGATGAGCGATGGAGAGAAGAGGGGAGAGAAGGAGACAGAGGGAGAGATTGAAAATACACTTGAGAAATTTGCCAAGAGATACCACAAGTGACATAGGCAATTTCTGTAGAAAAATTACTTCATCATAATTTCAATCCCAAAAAGAATTGAAAGGAAAGCCCTGAAGGAGGAAGGCCAAGTCACCTTGAGAGGCATTAGGGGAAACGCTTACCAAACCACACATACACACACACACACACACACACATGCACACTCATGCACACACAAAGACGCACACTCTGAAAATGGTTCAGTACAATTTTAAGTCTTCATACAACTGTAAAAAATTATCCCCATGGCTTCTTGTAATGAGTTACTCCATTGTTTGTATTCAGCCACTTTGTTCTTGCAGTTTTTTTTTTTTTGATGCCACAGTGTTAAGTGCTTTGAGCCTGTGGTATATTGGAGTTAAAAATATACAACCTATTAGTCTGGCTGCTACTATTACTAGCATCACCTCATCAAAGCTTTATATAGATCCAGGGGTAAAGACAAACAGTTTCATGTCTCTACCTCACAGTGCCAATCATCAGATTTTAATTGGATTTCTCTATTATCAGTTTTTTTTTTTCACACAAAGCCATTAAGACTTTAAATCTAGTTTTACTTTGAGTCTTCAGTCATTTTCTCTTCTCCTCTCACCTTGTTCCTCTTAATACACACACACACACACACACACACACACACACACATATATATATACATATATATATATGCATATACATTTTTAAAACTTTTTTGGTAGGCATATTGAATATGCTTCTGTAGCCTTAGGCTCTCTCTCAAAATAATTTAGTTGTCATTAATTTCTTTCAGAGAGCTTAATAAATGATGTTTAAAAGGGGAGGAAATTGCACACTGGGACTTTGTGAAGCTTTCATGTTAGGGGGCTACTTGATAGTTATGTTGATATTCTGTAGTAGTCCATAATGATATAAACCAATGCAGGATACAGGAATAGCTGTGCAAATCATCATCTTCATTTAATATTCACTGATGGCTTGAGAAAGATGGTTTAAGAGAAATGCTTCCTGACATTAGTCTTTCTGGAGGAGGTCCAGAGAAACTGTACATTACTGCGTTACTGATTTCAGTGCGCGCGTGCATGTGTGTCTGAATTTATCCTTTTCAGAATAATTACAAATCATTTCATGTCTCACACTCTTTTTTTAGTATGCAAAATCATAATCAGATTTCAAACCCTTTCTCCTAAACTGTCATGCTTTGGTCAGTTTTCAGCTTTTCCTACCTTATTCTCCTGAGGCATCACTGGGTTGATGTATGGTAATCCCTCTCATAAAAACAAACAGATGTGTCTTTTATAACCTCCTCATCTTATACCCTTCCTACCCCTAACCCTTGACCTCTAACCCCCATCCTATCTGTAGGTGTATAGTCTGGGGGGGGGGGGGGCTTTTCTAGAAGACCAATAACTGAGCCCTGGGGGACGCCACCCAGAGATCCTCTTACTGTCTGTCGCACAGGGGCAGCACTAAGCACTATAATCTGAAGGGAGGGGGAGTGATCATGAGTTTGGGTGTGTTTTTATGTGTTCGTGTGTGTCTGTGTGTGTCTGTGTGTTTGTGTGATGATGGTATGAGGGTGGGGGTGGGTCTGGGTGGCATGTTTTTAACCCCTCCCTTGCCCACATCCCCATCCTGTCTTGTTAATCTGGAGTCTAGCATGTGGATTAGTGGACACTCTGCAATACCAGTGTTTGACAGAACACCACGTTTCCTACAGAGCATATAAGATTATGTCTTTAAGCAGTTTACACTCACAGCTCTGTGAGAATATTGGAGTTAGCACATTGGCTAACTGGACATCCTATACCGTCAGAGTGCTGGTGCATGCTCTAATATTGCAGCGTGATGCGTATTTACGAACATAACAACAATTTTGGCTGTGTGTTTTAGTGTGGAAGAGAGAGTGTGGGTCTGATTGAGATTATGAATGTTTACAACAGGTGTTATGATTTTTTCTCTTTTTTCCTTCATGAAGTGGAGGACTGATAACTCCCCACCAGACCCCACCCCCATAAAGATACACACACATTTGTACATACCCAAGTAAACATACAGCTTCATCATGTTAATACGATCATCACCTTTAGCATTGGGTGGATGATTTGACATCTCTCTTTGTTTGGGCTGAGGTAAAATGAGTCTGTTAGTCTGTTAATCCACCAGGATTAAAAAACAACAACAATCCCCCATGAAGTGTGTGAGTGTGTGTGTGTGTGTATATGTGTGAGAGAGAGAGTGCAGTATAGTATGTATGTGATTGAATGTCTGAATTTTGATTTTCATACTTCTGTTCCTTAAAATTTATTCAGATTTAGAAATGTAGGGAGAAATATGACTTTAAGGGTTTAATGTAACTATACAGAAGGATGATGATGGTGATGATGATGGTGATGATGAGGATGATGAGTAGGAGGAGGAGGAGAATGGATGTTGAGGGAGGGGTATAGGGTAGAAGAGTGTAGGGATTAGTTGATATTTCCCTGGCATTACGTACGCTTTGGCGAACATCTACTTAAGTCCTGCCTTATGCGCTGCTGTCTGGAACACACACACAAAAAGCCCTCTGTCCCATTCACACACACAAAGACTATTAGTACAGTCCAGCTCATCCTCTCAATGCGCAGAAGAAAAGAGAGAAAAACATGTTAAGTCTTTGTCCTCTTCTGTCTGGGCCTATTCATTCTCCCATATATGGGAGGAAGAGTAATGGGGAAAAGAAAAAGAAAAAAATTGGAAAGACATAGATGATGATCTGTCTATTGAAGTTTATGGTTGAGATGGTAAACACTAAGTTTCTTCAGAGCGGCTTTACTGAGTTTGGATGTGCACAAGCCTTAACAAAAGAATGCCTGCTTCACCTAAATTGATAGGATTGTGTAGTTTCAATATCATTGATCACGTAGTCGCGATAATGCAATGCTATTTGAGATTCTATGACTTAAAAAAAAGGTCAGAAGCCTTACTGATTTCAGCTCTGATGCAGCTTTTACATAATAACTCACACTGCAGAAAAGAATATCAGTGAGCATAAACTGTCAACGGGCAGAAAATGAGTAAATGTATAGTAACATTACCATACTGATAGAGTGTGACAGATATTTTTTTTGCCTTGTATGGTATTATTGTATTAACTTTAATATAAAAAAAATAAAGACAAGAAAAAAAAAAACTATAAAAGCAGCATACACCTGAGTACAGTTTTAGTCATCTGATTCAAAGCCAACCTGTTAATGGTCATGACTGGTTCTGCAGCTTACCAAACGCCGATCAACATCAAACGATAACTGATTTGTCTCTATGCATTTTTATTTTATGGCTACCAAAAAATAGATGGTCCGGTATATGCACCTGCTGTTTAGTTTCAAAGCCCATAAATGTTTAATTCATGACTGCTGTCCTTACTAGGGACTTGAATTACAAATTCTTAACAAAATTGTTATCTACATAAAAATGTTACAAATATCTTATAATGACATTCATATTAATGTGGGTTCGATGATAATATCTCAGTGTAAGTTTCGATGCATCTTGTTGGTGTCTTTATATATCATGGCGATTAATTCATTTGTCTGTTGTCGTCCACCTGGGATGTTTTTCAGGGCTCTCTCCTGTTTCTTTTGCTTTACATACTGTACTTAGCCATCTCTCTCTCTTCGCTTTACTGGCTGCCACTTCCAATCTCTCCTCTCCTCCTATCCCTTCCCCCTTTTAACTCATTCTGAATTATCCATAGCTGCATCGCTCTCTCGCTCTCCCTCTTTTCCCCTTTCCATCCCCCTCTTTCCTGTCTGCATGTTCACTCGCTCTCCGTCTCTCATCCCCATCTCTTCCCCCCTTCCCTCAGTTTTCTCTCTTACTTTATGGCAGCCTTTCACTTTCTGCATCCTCTCCTCACATCTCCCCCATCCCTCTTTCGCCCCCTCTCTCTCACTCTCTCTCTCTCTGTCTGTTCCCTTGCTCTTCCTCTCTCTGTTTCTCTATGTCTCTCACTTAGTGTAACTGTAGGATATAGGTCAGCAGGGCGGCTTGGCTGACTCGTGTCTAGACTCAGCCTCAGTCTTGGGGGCATACAGTCACACACAGTGCGGAGCACATTGACCAGCGCAATCACTGCATCACACTGGAGCTCCATTGACTGCCTGACTGTGTCTATGTGTGTGTCCGTGTGTGTGGAAAACCCATGCATGGAGGAAAAAAGCTGAGGGGCAAAGTTCTTATAAGGAGGCTTAGAAGCACGCTGGGCATTATGAAAAACATTAACGCCATCTGTGAGGAAAAACAGAATGGTAGAAATGTCAGTGTAAATGCCATTAGTTGGGAGTTGATATTTACAACAGGGCAGACATGACCACAGGGTGGTCTTTTACATTGATCTTGAATTTTCAAGCATGCATAAATACAAACCTCAGTGCTGATGAAAGGGGAGTTAATGTGGCATTCTATGAAGTTTCTTTTCCTGAGTCGGATGGATGTTATAATCAAAAATAAAAAACAGAAAACAATTTGGAAAAAAGCAAATGTGTGGCTGTCTGAGCTTCAGCATTAGTTGAATACACTGTAACTATGTCTATGCTAGAGTGTTTTAAAAGGGGGGTGACTGCTGTATAGCAGTGGGTACTGCAGGGTGGAACATGCCATGGGGAAGGGTAGATGGTATATGTGTGTACGTGCATGTGTGTGTGTGTGTGTGTGTGTGTGTGTGTGTGTGTGTGTGTGTGTGTGTGTGTGTGTGTGTGTGTGTGTTAGTGTGTGTGTGTGTGTGTGTCTTTGATAGGGCAATGATTCATTCAACTATTTTCCCCCGTCCTGCCCCTCCTCCTTGTGCTCTTCCCCTTGCTCAGTCTGTAGTCCAGATGTGATCCCCCACTATCTCCCTAGATACTGATTCAGCCCCCCCCCCAGCCCTGCCAGCCCTCTCTCTCCACAGCTGGACCAATGAGGGCATGGGTGCAGGAGGGGAACATGCACTGGGTGCACATTAGCTAGATGTGGCATTCAGAGCCTGTAATAATCACGAGCCTGTAAATATTGCAATAGTAGCATCTGCATCTATCTATCTATCTATCTATCTATCTATCTATCTATCTATCTATCTATCTATCTATTTATACATGTGTCTGTCATGACTCCACTTTAGAATCAACACCACAATGACAATAAGTTTGTGAATCCTCTTTCATGTCTTTGATGTAGAACTTTTGACATTTGTTGATGATGATTATGACTTCTAAATCAATATCTCTTAATCTGCCTGGTAACAGTGGCATCCCCATTCTGCTGTGCTGAAATATTGATAGATGAATGAGATTAGAAGTGTGTTAGCATGCTACTGTGTTTGTGTGTGTGTGAATGTGTTTATGTGTGTAATAGTGTGTGTGTGTGTGTGTGTGTGTGTGTGTGTGTGTGTGTGTGTGTGTGTGTGTGTGTGTGAGTGCGTTTGTGAGTATGTGTGTGTGTTAGCATGTATGAGTGTTTCAGAGTGTGCGTAAAACAAGGATTGGGAGAAAAGTGAGTCTTCACATCGCTACACAAATCCAATCTGTAATGTAGCTTCATGTTACCTCACTCCCAACCCATAAATAATGTTATATCTGCTGTCTGCCCCATCTCAGCAGTTTTTTTTATTAATATTATTATTATCCTCTGCGTTCACGCCATATTTCATTTTTCTCCCATTTAAAACTTATTGAGTCACCCAGTGAATCAATCATAGTCATAGTCTCTTCTCCATAATCCCCCTCCAAGCAGCTTCCTCTCATCCTGTCTTCCTCCTGTTATCTTTAGAGTCTTGTGGGTTAAAAGCATAAAAGAGCTTTCTTTATTCACTAATGAGAAAACCTGCCGGCAAGTTCAACTCTCGCCTAACACGGCAAATAGAGGGAGAGACACATATACTGTAAACAAATACAAACAAACAAACACACACACACACACATACACATGCAAAAAAAGGGTAAAAAGGGTAAAAAGGGTTATGTACTATAAGATCAAATACAAACAGACTTCGATCCTGAGTGACATCTTGAGTGTCATATAGCTGATTACAGATCTTTAGTTCACACGGACCAACATCCTAACTCAAAGAATTTGAAATCACTCAGCTATGGGTTTACATACATTTTGTCCCATAATGTAAACACATGCATACATGCACATATGTACATACATGCATGGGTGACTAATGCTAAAAACATCAGATGAAATGTTTTTAGAACAACAGTCACGCATCTATACTTTCTCTCCTTCTGATTCTTTTTCAGTGCCTCTTGTTGCCAGAGCCAATTTCAGCCTCTTTCTGTTTGAGAGGGTGCAGACAGGCTGAAATCAATGGATGTGCGGCTGGAAATCTCATTACGGAGCATTATGAGGCAGCGATGTTGTTATGATTATTCCACAATGTTACCTTTCCAGGCACACGTAATAATAGTGGAGCTGAAGGACACCATGTTAGATCCTTCTCAGCACAATTTAATCAATCACACGCATCCTCTTGATACAAGAACAAACAACTTGACTTTCAGAGTATAATATTAGATGGTTATTTCTTTTTTGTTTGTACTGTAGTGTTAATGTGTGTGTGATCAAAGGCAAGGATGTAAGGTGGCTGAGTTCTTACTTGGTCTCCAGATTGTTGCCCTGCTTCATCTTACAGAACCATGGTGGTGCTTTTACATGATTCAATCTACTCAACACAAATTGTATTTTGCGGGCTGAGGGTTCAAGCTTTTCAAATATGATGCTTTGCTGTTTATCTTTTTTTAATGATTGTATTCTGAATATCTTTGCGTTTTTACTGTGGGTTTGGAAAAGCAAGTAATTTGAAACCATCATCAGAGGTTCTGGGAACCTGTGAGGGTGTTTTTTTCCAACAATTTTGACATTTTATAGACTCAGTGACTTAAATTATTGTTGGTGATGGCCCTACTTTACAACACACCTGAAAGTACTGCAGTGAATTCCCTTCTGGCCAGAAAGCCAGAATTTTCCATTCATTCCAGTATGGCACTAAAACCAGGTTCCAGAACTGTTAATAAATCACACTACATTACTTTATTTTCATGTCATTCTGCAACTGCACACAAAAAAATACATCTTCAGTGGTGCTTGTGAGAAAATTCTGACATCCAACGTTAGAAAGTGACAAAAAATAAGCACACCTAGACAATATCAATTAGGAATTTAGCCATTTCTTGCATTATAATTGTTGCTGTTAACAAGAGTCAAACAAGGAGATTGATAACACTCTCACATCTGAATGATACATATGTTGCTCGAGGCAGCTTAGCTTAGTGCAAACACTGGGACCAGAAGGAAACAGGCAGCCTAGCTCTGTCCAAAGTTCTCAAAATTCAAAATCCACAACATTTTATCTCTCAATTTTTGGGCATGATAACCTACAAAACCGCCTGTATGGTATTCCCAAATATTTTCCCCTGGCATCGTCTCTAGCTCAAAACATATCCGGAGAGAAGATCCAGTGGGCTGATCCTCTGTCCCTCTGACCTCATCTACTCTTGTAGTATGAATTATACTGTATGTGTGTGCATTGCTACATAGCCTGATGTAACAGTACATCTCGTCCCATCCTCTTTTCCATCTCTGCCTCTTTCCCACATGTTGCCCCAGGCACTACTGTCACTTCCCGTCATGCTATGCTTCAGCAGTATAAGTGACGCTACATGGCTGTGTGGTTTGTTGCTGTGAATGTTTTTCCTGCCTGAACAACACTGCAGACTCTACATAATCATAGTTTATTTGAATTCAATGTTGCATTTTATTGTGTAGTGAAAGTGAAAAGGTGTTTCTGGCAGAGTGCATTAGCTTCATTTAACTACACATTACCCCTGCTGTGATCTGCATCATGTAGGTAGCAAACTGCTGTTACGTGTGAACCGGTCTGTGTTTAATCCACATTACAATACACAGTGCCAGCTTTATATTTTACCTTTTACCAAAGCACATTGATCCCTTTGTGCACAGGTCTCATGGGAAAACCACAGCTGCAGACAATCAATGATGGTCGATTTCCAAGCCAACCATACATGCCAGCTATTCATCCATACAGCAAAGTAGATATACTGTGAATAACATTGAAACTAAAGTGACAGACAGCAGTTTTTTCTCTCCTCTATCCATCTAATTGTCCATCTATACATCTACACTCATATAACTTAGAGAGGGGAACACATTTTGTGCATCATATTGAAACAAAATACTGAATTAATCTCTGTCTGTGGTCTTTTGTCCATCTATCCATCCATTAGGTACAGGAAATGGTGACTGGGCAAAATATCAAAAATTCACATCATATTTCAGCTTGTCATCAAAGGTATGCGGATAAAATATTTACCCCATCCTTTATAATAAACTCATGCTTAAATGAAGAATGAAAACAATGTCTCACTTTTACTTCCTGTGAAGTGAGGATAAAAGAGAGACTAAATGGTTATGGTGAGAGTTAATAATACAGTATGGGTGTTACTGATAAAATAAGCCAGTTGAAATTAAAGATGTAATGAACAAACAGTTTAATTTTGAACGGATACATAATGCTGCAGGTGAAGACACAAAATACAACCATCAAATCTATCAGTATAAATGTAACATACATTTGTGATACTGTACAGTACATTTTTCTCCTTAGTGGATATGCCACCATGTATACTCCAACTGATCCTGCCCTGTGTTATGTCGCCAGCATCATTGTATGTCATATCATGTCCTTTTATGACAAGAAATGGCTAAATACTGATTCTTGAGGCCCTTCACTTTGACCTTTGGACACCAGAATTTCCCATAGAGATTATTAACATTTAAAGTTGTGGTTGTTGGTCATGCTGGTGTTCAGGACTGGTGTGATTGTCATGGAATAAGGCAACATCTATAGCTGTGCAGAGAAGTCATCACACCTACTGGACTCTAAAACATGACTGTCTAGGCCAGCTAAATAAATTTTGCATTTTTTCTTTCTGTATAGTAATGGTATGCGGTGAATAAATAAGGTTTAAGGGACATTACTCCACGTTCAGCTTATGCTGTTTTAACATTTATGCCTTATTAGACCTCCTTATATTTTTATTAGACCATAACCCCTCTGATTTTTTTTCTCTATTTGTGTAATATAATTTGTAAATGCACTTGTTAACCATCTGTCCACCCCTCCACAGACATTATATCACTATGTATGAATTCTTCATGCTACACAATAAGTAAACATAAACAGAGAAGTGCACAATGCTACAAGAACCTGTGACTAACCATCTTGTCACTCTCTGCTTCCTCATTCCATCCATCCATCCATACATCCATCCTGCCTGATTTATCTCAATGGGTGGCAGAGGCCATGTTTCCCAGCCTTCCTGCTCCCACAGTCATGGCTGTATGAAACATTAAAGCCAAACTCAGACCATCTATATTTCATACAGCATTTTGCAAACAACAGATGAATAAATTATACCGTGAAAGTGGGCATAACCTCTGCATCAGCATATCACCATGGCCTATTTCTCTGCTTTTCTGAATGGTGAGTGGGGCTGATGTGTGCTTGTGTGTGAACTGGGCGTGTTTTTGCGGGGGGGTAACCACATATGTACATATGAGTTTATCCATGTCCTGTATGAGTGTGTGTGTTTGCGTCCCTTTTTCCATTGTGTCTGGCTGTGTGCGTGTTTGTGTGTTTAGTGTCATCAGGGTTAGGTGTGTTCCCTTCAAGGATTAATGAAAGCTCCGCCGTGCCCCTTCAGTAGAAAAAAAGCAACACTGATACACTCGCCAGCTCACCATCTCCTCTGTCCCCAACCATTATCACTCCCATAAAAACTCTCTTATATAATATGTCCAGCCATTAATGGAAGATAACACTCGGCTCCAACAAAGGACAGAAATGTAATTACTGGTCTGAATAACACTGCCTGCTCCTTATTCTTACCCAGAGAGAGGAGGGAGAGAGACAAGTAGAGTGATAGAAAGGCAAGAGAAGGATTGAGAGACCTGACAAGCATTTAGTGAAAGGGAAAATTATAAAGGGATGAAGGGAGTGTGGGTAATAAGAACAAAGGCAGCAGGAAAGGTTATAGTGGGGAAAAGTAGTTCTTTTGTCATCCCTCTGTGCTCAGTTTGTGTGCCATGTTGATCTGTTGTTCCAATATGCGGAGCTGATCTCTCCCTCTCCCTGACCTTTCTGACCTTGTTTGCTACAGGGCACTAGGCCAGTGAGTGTGTTCATCATAACAACAAGTCCTGCAGCATATAGGACAAAACAGGTTGTCTGTTGTAGCCAAAGTCCTTATAGGCGAGTCTCGCCACTTGGCATCTTGGCAATGCCCCCGGGCAGTTATTTTGGGCTAACAAAACCAGGCCCTTAAAAACTGCATGTATAGAATCACTGGTCAAATCTGACAAAAATTGCTTTAAAAAGTTTTGTCCAAAATAACATTATAAAATCCTCTTCTTCCACAGGTTGTACTTCTCCTATACTACTATGCGTGCACAAGGTTTTGTAGGTTTGGGTTCGGGGTGGGGGGGCAGGTTTCATGCACCCACCATCTTTGATGTTACAGGTTTCTCTAATGTTACTTATTACTTATATTCTTATACTTATATACTTCTTATACTATACTTCTTATACTTATTTCTACTTATGTGAATTTAAAAAATGTGCATTGTATTAAATCTACTATCACTACAGCTGAGGATCAGCTAAATTTAGGATACAAGATCTACTTGGTCAAGGTTAAGGTGTCCCAATGGTCATGGTTAAAAGAAACCAGTGTTGACTTTTGGTAGAAAACAGGCAGTGCACAGTGGTCACCTTCTTCTGACTCGCC